>JAWWEW010000006.1:28681810-28698764 GCA_035583185.1 Anabacerthia variegaticeps | reverse complement strand
AGCATTATTCTAAGTTCTGCTTTGCCCGTGGTATTAATCAAAGCTCCTCTTTCGGTTGTTATCTCTAGCCGTAAATTCCAAGCTGGTTTTTTTTCCCTTCCCTCTGGAAGGCAAAAGTGGGGAGGGAGGGAAGGGCCTTGAAGGAGTTTTGCTGGACACCAGGCATTTATCCAGGGCTAAACCACGACAACAGCCAAGGGCAGAAACTTCACCCCACCTCTCTTGAACAGCATCCTAACTTTTGGTAATTATGCCTTCTCCTCCTCCCTGTTCTGCCTTGTGCTAGATACACCTATATACATGTATGTGGCATCATACAGGGATTGTCCTTTTCAATATATGAAAGGACCTGATAACTGCTCAAATAGTCTAAAAAACAGTCTGCAGAACCGAAAGGTTCAGGCAAGCTTTATGTAGTTCTCCCACACTAAGACCTTTCTCTTGCACTGACTCTTAGGGTTGTTTTTTTTTTCTTCTTTGATTGCCTCTGATGGCAAGAGCTGGATTTCTTTCTTTTTGACTGCAGTAACAAAGCAACATAACTAAAAACACTTGTTTGGGCTAATCTGAAAACTTGAAACATCTTTGGTGTGAACCTGCAAACAAGATTTCCCAAGGCCTCCTCTGTTCTGGTTCAACTGATATTTTTGATCTCTGGAAAAAATAATGAAACATTTACTTATCCTCAGCAAACAAAGCTCCCCTTGGAGGACCTGAAATGCGATCTGTCATTTCCATTTCAAATAATTTTAAATGTCTGTATAATTTTAACCATAAAATGGAAAGTGTAACTGGCCAGTCACTGTGAGTGGAAACGTTCCTTTTCAAAGCATTCAAATGAAAACTTTCATCTATTTTCTTTAAAGTTTCCTGCCTGTTGGCTGGTTTGAAGTTGGCAATTCATCGAGATGAAGTTGTGCAAAGTTGGCTGTTGCTGAATGTGCTTTTTTTTTTCTTTTTCCCCCCAGAGGAGAGAGATTTAGAGTGAAAAATATTGCTGTGCTGCATCATCAGGAGCTCCATTTTCCCCACGTGTCACCCCCATTGCATGTGGGATTACAGGTCTGCCCTTCCTCACCTCTTCCCCATTGCTGAAGTCCTTGTGTGGCGATTTTCTCCGTCCCCGCTCTGGACATGGGATTACAGCTCCGGCTCCTCTTCCCAGTGCATCATCAACATGTTGTTTCCAGGGTCATAAATTTGCACTGTGATGAGACACAACCAGATGTTAGGATACGTGAAGCGACTGGCGAAGCAGCCTGCCTGGCGCAGCCCCCGCCTCCGGAGTCAGCCGCCCGCTAATGAGAAACAGGTCTCTCGCCTTGAGCTGGGCCAGGACAGACGGAGAGCGTCCCCAGGAGCAACCACTGAGCTGCCATCTTGACCCCCTTCCTGCTCTCAGTGCCCAGGGAGCATCTTCAGGGCCGGATTCAGGCGCTTTGGTGGCTATTGGCTTCTGGCGGCCATCTGGAATGATAGCTGGGGCTGGTACAGGGGGGGAACGCCCAAGGCCATGGTCCTCCTTGCTAGCAAGGAAGCTGGTTACAATGCCGTGTGATGCTTTATCATGTAAAGATACTTCTGAGATGCATGCTTTGGATCATTTGTGTGGCTGAACAGGCTGCTTTGTAATGGAGAGACTCTTGGGGAAGCGAGGTCTTAGCTCAGGATGCTAAGCTGGTGCCCTCTGCCAGGAGCCACTGTTGGCTTGTGATGCCTGTTTGCAAGTGGCTCCAGCCCATGTGTCCCCATGGCACCCAAGTCCCCTGGGTGGGGAAGGTGGCACTGAAAAGCAGGTGGAGGGCTGTTTGCAGGGAACGTGTCCCTCCTGGGCTGTGAGGGTCCTCAGCACAGCTGCAGCTTTTGGACAATACCTGTATTAAACACACTCCCCTTGCAGCCCCCATCCTCGTGTCCCTTGGTGCATGTTCACTGGGTGATGTTTTGGGGCACACAATAAGCATCAGGGGATCCACACCTTGACTGCAGCCCCTGGGTGCAACCATCCTGTGGCTTTCTTAACATGGTCTCCTTCTTCACTGTGGTGATCCCTGCTGCCCCAGGAGCAAGCCTGAGCCCTGCATGGGGCTGGCATGGCTCCACACACTCCTGTGCAGCACGAGGTCATTGCCTGCATGGCAGAGTGAGTCTAGGCTTAACGAAGATCCACCGTGGAGATCTGGCCTTACAGCTACTTGTCTTTTCCTTCACCTTCCCAGCCCACATAAGCCCTGGTGGTATTTCCTCACATGCACGCTCCCATGGTACGGGGCTGGGCAGGTCTGCTCTCTCCTCCCAGCAAACAGGTGAGCACAGAGGGGACAGAAGAACTATTGGAAGGAGGAATGTGTTTGTACCAGACCCGAGAGCTATACTTTGGCCAGGACATCTTCAGGGCCTGCTCCTCAGCTGGAGGTTCAGCAACAGCCTCCAAACTGGAGAAGAAGGAGATGGAGCTTGGTAAGTCCTTGGAGGGGACCGTGGTGTCTGTGGCCACAAGTTTCCAGCCATCCCCAGCTGTGTTTGTTACCAGCCCAAGGGAATTTCCTAAAGCTGTGCTGGAGGACTAGGATCAAGCAGCCCTTGGGTATGTTCCCACCAGCCCTTTCCAGTGACATATGAGGGAGAGTGAGTGTTGTGGCTCTGCTCAGCCCCTCCAGAGAAGCAACCCGTGGCACCAGCTGACCATGAAGGGTTTCACCACTCTCTGGGAGAGCTACTGCCCTTCCCATAGGAAGGCCAGGTGAAACAGGGCTGCCTGCCAGCAGCTCCTGGGCTCGCACTCACTGCCCCAAGCTTGTCCAGGGAAGGAGGGGATGCCCCATGACACAGGGTGTGGAAGCCTCTGCGTCCCTGCCATGCTGCAGAACACCCACCCCATTGTGAGGCAGTACATTGGAGGGAGTTTGGGTTAAAAGGGGTTAACAGCTCTCTGCTGTAACACATGATTGGTCTTTATGAGGTTGAAACTCTTGTCTGTTTGAGGCCTACAGATGATGCTAAAGAGCACAATAATGACAGCAATTCAAAGCAATCTAATTATGCAAACGGGAGGCTAAACAATTTCATCATCCTTAAATTAGATTGTCCTAATGAGATAAAGACACCAATTAATCCTGAATTAATTTCAATAGCCTATTTCAGGCAAACACTTTAATATGCAAATGTAAATGAGAAACAAAGCCTACTGTAGAATGCCAGAGTTCAAAACCTCTCTCTGCACAGCTGCAGCGGGTGTAAATAGTGTCTAATGAGTTTGCATGGAAAGACACAACCAGTTGAAAATTTTAGACTTCATAAAGCACAGCCGGTGCCTCAGGTACGCCGGTGCTGAGCCGGGCGGGAGGAGAGGCAGGGATGATGCCGGGAGGACCATCAGCCACCCTCCACAGGCACACGCGGGATGGGTCCAGCCGCCACTGCCACGGGATGAAGGGCTTTAACAAGATGCTGCTCCGCAAAGCCAAGCGCTTCACGCTGAGTACCTGGCCAGTCGCCTTTCTAGGACGCAGAGATGATTTTAATTAGCTGTTGCGTAATTGTTTTAAATTAGCCATTTTGCTATGCGCTCCCAAAAAAAAACCCAAAAAACTCCAATCCTGTTTTTTTTCACCTAAGCACTTGGCAGCAGAAAGGGCAGAGCCTGGGATTTAGGTTAGAGACAAATTCAACACCGTCCTGAGTATCTCTTGTCTTGCTCCTCTGCTGCAACAAAGTTCTGTGAGTGTTTCCTTTGAGCTGCCAAGGAAGTGAGACCCCATTCCCAGGCCCTGACTGAGGTCTGACTTCCAATTTCCACTTTAATTATGGGCACGGGGCAGGGGAGCTGCTTAGGGCTCCACAAAGGAAATTATGGCATTGGTGGTGAGGCTCAGGTCTTAGTTATTCCTGCTGATTGTCTCCTCTCCATCAGGTCCCAGGAACATGCCCTGGGGGAAGCTGTTAAAAACAGACAAAAGAATAACAAAACCAAACTGCCCCACAATGAGCACCTCTTGGATAATTTATCCCTCTACCCCTTCTTCTGCCAAATCCATCTTGGGCTGCTGGGAAGGGATAATATTAGAATGATTTGTGTTGGAAGGGACCTTAAACATCATCTTTTTCCAAACCCCTGCCATGGGCAACACCTTGCACTAGCCCAGGTTGCTCCAAGCTGTGTTCAACCTGGCCTTGGACACTTCCAGGGACGGGGCAGCCACAGCCTCTCTGGGTCACCTGTGCCAGGGCCTCACCACCCTCACAGTAAAGAATTTCTCCCCAGTCTCCATTCTAACCCTGCCCTCTGTCAGTGTGCACCTATTCCCCCTTGTCCTGTCCCTCCATGCCCTTGTCCAAAGTCCCTCTCCAGCTCCCTTGTAGCCTCCTTAAGGTACTGGAAGGGCCCTAAGGTCTCCATGCTGAACAATCCCAACTCTCTCAGCCTGTCGCTATAGCAGAGGTGCTCCGGCCCTTCAGTATAATCCCTGGAGAGTTTGTGTCCTTCCAAAAGTATTTCTTTATATATGACAACTCTAGATGTTTTTCCCCTTTAAAATGCCCATTATTTCTTTGAATTCCCACAGGTTTATCCTCGGCATCACCCAGTGGCAGCAGTTAAAAGGACAGCTTGGGGGGACTTGATGCCCAGAGAGATGTCCTGTGTAAAGCTGAGGCTTCTCTTGCCCTTCCACTTTCCTCTTTAGCCTTTCCACCATCCTCTGAAAAGCTACCATCTGGGCTGGACAGCAGAAACTTTTCTTTTCGGCTTCTTTTTGATGGGACAAAGCTGAACACCAATGGTTGACCTTCACCAAGCAGGCACTTTGTGTCTTCCCCATGCATTGAAGGTAATTGCCTCTCTGTTTTGGCAGTATGTGTTTTTCCCATAGAGGTATTTCATGAAGCAGTGAGTTTCTGTCCTGCTCACGTCAGCTCTTGCAAGGGCTTTCTGGTACCAAATAACATCTTTGCTGCTTAGTGTCTCTCCTGCTTCACTTAGGAGGGCAGTGTGGGTTGCAGACAGGAATTTCAGCATTTCTACAGAAAAATCTTGGGTAACCATCATTTGTGCAACACAGCATTTAATCCTTGCTGAGTGGACCACGAACATCCCTCATCCCTTTCCATTTTTCCAGCCTTAATGGGCATGGTGGTTTACTGACAGATGAATTGAGACAGTGAAAGGGCTGATGGCCCAGAGCTCGCAGCGTGCCAGCAGATCTGGAGATCTTCTATCACACATGTTTGTCCTTGGAAAAAAGACAATTGACTCAGTAAATTGCTTAATCTCTGGCACGCTGGGTACCAATGCTGTCTTATCTACTGGAGCCTGGGAGATTTTTTTTTTTTTTCCAAAGCATTCGGCACTGCCTGGGCTCCTCTGTTGGAGCCATCAGCAGGGTAGTGTGAGCTTTAGCTCGTCTGGAGGTGCTGTGCCACAGAGGGGATGTAGGCAAGAGCTCAGAGCCACTGCTGCTTCCAAACCTGCTCCCAGCCAGGAGAACAAATCCCTCCTAGCCAGTGCTGCAGGGTGCAGGCATTCCTGGGAGAAGAAGCACGGATTCAGCGGGTCTCAGAGATGAGGCACTGGGTTATCTGGGTCTTTGGTCTGACCTGAGAGAGTCGGGGGGTTCCCCAGAGCTGGGGTGGTACCTGTCAGGAGAGAGGGAGTGGGCTGGGGGGAGCCCAGGGTGGGGAAGCCATTAGCAGGCACAAGCTGCATCCAAAAGAGGATGACAGATCACAGCCTAGGGCTGTGGTTTCCCATTAATTAATACCAGATCTGCACATTACCCTGTCACCCCACGGGAGGAATTGGGTCTGAATCAGGGGTAAGCACATGATTGCGTTTTTGCCAAATTATCCGGCTCCTACAATATGGTGTGCACCTGGCTCCCTGCCAGCAGCGGGAGCACAAAACAATACCTGAATCAGCAGAAAGTCTTCTGGCCCCTTTGGAGATCTTGTGAAGCAGCAGAAAGAGTTTATATCTGTTCAGCGCTTTGCATTGTTTTCAGCCTTGGACTGGGTGCCATAAAATTGGATTTACGGTTGTGAGGAAGCATGGCCAAAGGAGCACAGCCTCTCATGCCAATTTAAAACCAGAGGTGGGGATGGGTCCAAAAGCAAGTCCTCCTGACTTTCCATCCAGAGGTGAGCTTTGTTGCCTGGATCCATCTGTTTTTGAAGCCTGGTGATCCCCGGAGGAGCTGGGCGTGCTGCTGAGATCCCGAAACGGGGACGCTCAGTCATGTTCTAGTTAAAGGGCTCTAACAGTCAGCCAAGGGACTTGTAAAAATGTTACCACAGGGTCTCCTGTTTATTCTATCACTCTCTGTACTCAGCTCACACATTAAAAGATGGTATTTTTTTAGCTGCCAGTGCTGCTGTCTGACGAATCCAGCTGTTTTCTTTCCCCCTCTGAAATCATGACATTTATAATCAGCATTTAGTGGAAAGCCTCCCAAGTGGTACACTCTACCCTGGTACTCAGAGAGGTGGGGTGGGCTTGTGGGGATGCTGGTGGGTTGGGTGTGTGCCCCCTCACCTCCTCCAGCCTGGGCTTGCCCATCTGGGCTGGTGCTCAAACTGCTGTGCTGGGGATGAGCTCCCACCCCGAAAACATGCAGCCAGCTGGGATGGCAACAGGCTGTCATTCGGCTTGCCAGGGGCCCAGGCATGAAAATCATCCTCACACTTCCAGCTGCCCAAGCAAGCAGGGCTCTCCTGGTTTCTTCATGCACCCCTCTGCCAGGGAAAGGAGGCACAGAGAGCAGCTTGGGGGCCCAGTGCTGCCTGCGGTGCTCTGTGCCTGCCTGGAAGCTCCTAAGGGAAGGCAGAGGGAGCTGGGGAGTTCTCCATCCTGAGATGGTTTTTTGGGAGAGAGCGCTGGGACTAAAAGTCTGATGCAAAGTAACAACAGTCTCCTAATCTTCCTATTTTCCAAAGGAAAAAACATGTTTATCTCCGTTCCAGCTCTCCCCACTTCCTCCCAAAAACCCCCTCGGCATAGAGCACCCACCTGAGGGAAAGTCTTTATGTTCCTTGCATGTGGAAACCCACTGTTCTACACCTTTAAAAGTGAGGCTGGGGTGGAGAAAAGTGGTGCCGATGCAAAAGGTGGGCTCAGAAGAAATAAAGCCACACTTGGTTACTGATGAGCCATCCGAGGTGCAGCGGAGAATCTGCATAAAATATTCCTCATGGAGCTTGGATAGCTGGTTCCAGCCCAGATAACAGTCTGACAGTAGCCGAGGAAGGATGCCTTTAACCTTCACAAAACTGAGAGGACAGCAGAGAAATGAGCCAGGCAGGGGTGTCATGAAAATCACAGCCTCAGCGGTTTGGATGCGTTTTGCTCTGCAGCAGAGTTTTGGGTGGCAGAGGGAAAATAAGCAAAATGCCGTGAGGAAGATGTGTGGTGGGCTGGGGGGTGTTCCTGTCAGAGCTGTACAAGTCCCTTACAGAAGGAAATCTTTGCAGAAGTTGGCTCCTGGTGGTCACAGAGAGGGGGAGATGCTGTTGCTGCTGGATATTCTGTGCCATATAAGGGGCCATATAAGGTCCAGTGAGACCATAAAGTGGTGGTCCAGCCCCTACGGGATGACAACCACCATCTCTTACAGGTATTCAGGGGCTACTGTGACTCATGTGACATTGAAACTTTTTGGGACAACCATTTCTACCATAAAAGGGGTTTCAGGAGGCAATAAGGGTCTGTGCGTTGGGCTACATTTTTATGGTTCAGCTTCTGCCTGGTGATACCTGCCCAGGCTGGTCTGCAGAGAGGCTGTGCAGGTCCCAGCCAGCTCTCCAGGCACCTGTTTGCAGCTCAGGGGGCTCTGGTGGCTCTTCCTTTCTTCTGCACAGCCCTATTGTTTCCTTCACCCTGTTTTCTACTCTCCTCTAGTTCACTAGTGGGAGGCAAACCTCTAAATCCAGCCTGGCTTTCTAAGAGCTTTTCTCCTCTACTGCTGTGAAGACTAAAACAAAGGGGGAAAGTGGAGTATTTCTACAGCTAAACAACCCCTGTTTGGACAACTGGGGCTGGGATGTTGGGGATCTTTTCCTGGCTGGGGTTTTATGAAATGGGAAACTGACACCAATATTTGGGAAACACTGTTTTGTTATGATTTTTAATGTAAGCAACAATCCTTGTCGCAGAAATTTTCACCATGCTTACACCAAGATTAACATCCAGCATGGGACACACAAAGGCAAAAGCCCTCGTCTGTCCTCACAGCTTTTTCGGTTTGCCAAACCACATATTTGGTCTGTGCCTCAGAGCAAAACTCGCCAGGGCTGGTACTCTGGGCAGACCCTGCTCCACAGCCCTCACACTGAATCATCCACTATGTACATCCAGTTTCCAGCCGGGTTTTTCCTGTAGAGCCCTGGCAATGTGGCATCTGGCTGTCCCTGGGTGAAGGCAGAAAAAAACAAAAAACAAACAAACAAACAAAAAAAAAAAAAAAAAAAAAAAAAACACAAAAAAAAACCCCACCAACAAAAAAAAAAAAAAAGAGGAAAAAAAGAAAAAAAAGAAAAAAAAGGAAAAAGAAAGAGGATCAGTTCTTCATCTGGAATAGAAATAGAGCTGGTGAAAGGATGGATGTTTTCTCTTTTGCCTTGAGGTTAGAAAACAGCAGGAAACCCTTGCTTGAAGAAAAGGCACATGGCCACCAGTATGACTTGTGCAGGCTCTGCTGCCTTGAAGTTAGACTGGAAACAGAGTTTTGTGGTGGATAAAATTTCACAGACTTTTCCATGGTTTCAGACTGCAGCTTTTCTTGTGCCTGGCTTGCAGCTAAAGTGGAATTTTTGCCATATTTGCACAAGTTTGGGAGGTGGTGTTCATGCAGTTGGGATCCTGGAGCTGGGTGAGGCAAATACTGCTTTAGCTCTACAGCTTTACATGTGGCAAGGCAAAATACCCTTGTGGGAAAGAGTTTGCAGGAGCAGCCAGAGACCTTGGTTTTGTCCAGGCACCCAACTCCACAAAGTCTTTGGAAACTAAGTGATCCTTTAACCGGCGACCCCACAGCCTGCAGTACTAACTTAGCCTTTCTAGCTTATTAATAAGCATCTTTTGTGAGTAACCAAGATGTATTGAGTTGGGACTCCCCAAGTGCGAGCAGCCAGAGATAGCTTTGACTTTTCCTTTTTTTAATTTACCTTGTGGGGCTGTGGGAAATGAGCAATCCTTCTGGCTGTCAATATTGCCAGCAGTGCTCCCACCGCCATGACAAGGAAAGGGGGGCTGGTGGGGACTGGAGGAACCAGGCACCCCGGGACTGGCGTCTCAGCCTCGCGCCCAACCGGAGCTGACACGGCCGGCGTGACAAGACTCAAGTCGGTGGCGTTCTTGAAACTCCCAGAAAATGTCTTTTTTCTCCAGCTCTTTCCCCTTCCCCGACTTTTCCAGACAGGTTATTCCTTTTATTTATCCTTCCTCAGCCCTTCTCCCTGCCTGAAGGCTCCTCCTGGGGGCTCAGCCCCTTTGTAGAGGGGGTCCTTTTCATGTCTTGCCTCTTTGCAGGGGAAACCTCCACATTCACGAAGTGATGATGGTAGTGGGGAGCAGGGTGGCCGAGTGGGGAATCTGCTCTGCCCAGTCATGCAGGAGCTGCTGCCTTGCTCAGCACCCCTGCCTCTCTCACCATCTCTCTTTCACTTGCAATAGCAGCCAGGACTCACTCTGGAGGTGGTGCTTTTGGGGTGGCCTGGACTTGCTGGTGTCTTCTCCTTTGTTTCCAGGCCAGAGAGAAAGACACCTGGGCTGCTAGGTTGCCAGGCAGAGAAAGGAACCACCTGTATCCCAAGTAAGTAATAATGAAGTGATATACACAACTCGGCTAGCATGGCTGAAAGGAAGGAGATAAGAAGGTGACATAAGGAGCTCTCAGTGGCTTCCTTTTGTTTTCTGCCTCCCCTCCCTTGTAGTACTGAGTGGTGCCCTGAGGGTGCTCAGCGTCCTGGGACCCTCCTCTTCGTGGTGATGGAGATGTGGGGGTGAGAGCCATCGGCCCCAGAAGGGTGACTCTCCTGCTCGTGTGTCGCAAACTGTGAGTGGGGTGTTGCAGGGTTGTCGTGGGATGCTGCTTGGTTGGAGAGAGGCTGGGTGTTTGGGGAATGCTGCTCAGATTCCTATTGCTCTGGTACATGTTACTCGTCTAGTGTTTTCCCAGCATGTGGTATTTTCCTTGCCTGTTTTAAACTGTTGGACTCGCTGCCTAGATGTGGAAGAGCATTTGGTATCATTTGTGTTTCTCTGGGTGTGTGTCCTCTTTGCTGGGACTGAGCCAGACTGGGCTATAGGGGCTGCTTTCTCCTGCTTTTGCTGGGGCTTTGAGACCCCCAGAGTCAAGGGACGTATCAGGTTTGGTTTTGTATGATGTGCGATAGGACCAACAGCAACAAACACACAGAGGCTCTTACCCTATTATGTCTGTCTAGCAATGCTACATGAGGAATGCTTTAATGTGAGTTCACATCTCACTTTATGTTGGGCAAATGTCTTTTTTGGGACTCCTGTGTTGCAGATCCACCCACATGCTGAAGCAGGTGGGCGTGGGCTTTGTGTGCTCTTTTTGGTGAAGCAGAAATCCCCTGTTTTGGGAATGGGGCTAAGAGAAAGGATGGAGAGTGCTCTAAGGCTGCACGCTGACTCTGTGCAGCGCTGCTCCTGGTTAGCCCACGGCAGGGTGGATGGGGAGGAACCCTGGAGGGAGAAGGGAAGGGGCTTCTTGGCGTCCCAGCTCATCTTGGTCAGGGACTGGGGAAGCACCGAGCCAGGAGGCACCACCTGGTTTACCAGGTCAGCTCTCAGATATCCTTGCTGCTGCTTCCCACAGGCAGGCTGCAAGGCAAAAGGCTGATTTCCCATTTCTTTCCCATCCTGCTTCTCCTTACCCAGCTGCCAGCAGACACCTGGGAGAACCTTGTCACCCAGATGGCTTTGGGCACCTCCTCTGGTTGCTTCTGGAGGAGGAAAAAGCGACATGTCTTTTGGTGGTTTAATCTTTCCCGTGGCCACCACAGCAGGGTCGCACCCGTCTGGTGCCCCGCGTGTGGCAGGAGGCTCCGTCCCGGTGCCATTTGTCTTCCGTACATTCCATTTATCTCCGGTGAGAAGCTTCAGACCCAAACCATCTTAAGTGATCTACAAAAGACAGTGATAAGTACCTTCCCCCGTCATTACGGCTCCATTTTATCACGGTGGTGATAGCAATAATGGCGGTTGTAACCCCCATCAAGTCCACTTAACATGGTTCATTTTCAAAAGTCACTCAATGCCTCCTGACAGTCCGGCTGGGCGGTATGAAAAGATCATTTAACCCTGATGATCCGAGGGAGCCGGCGAGTGGGAAAAGGAGCCCCGGCAGCCGGAGAGAAGCCGGCATGGGGCGGGCAAGGGAAGACCATTGATTTTGTGACAAGGGGCAAAACCACTGTCAGTGCGGAGCGGCGCGGTGCGGGGGGACGTTTCAATTAGCGCTGGCGGGAGAAATCCCAGGGAAGGCAGAAAAGCCTGGGCTGCCTCGCCTGTTATTATTATTTTTTTCTTTTTTTTAGCAGTGAAAAATGAACCCAAAATTAGAATCCCTATTAACAATTAGCGTAATTAAAGGCGACACGTTATAATTTCAGCAGAAAGGCGCTTTCTGATGATACGGTGGCCTGAGATAATTACAGGCGGCGCTTGGCTGAGGCGAGCGGTAAATGGACGGCACGGTGGCCCACCTGCCACTCACCCAGCACTGCTATTATCCTGCCCGATGCTGCTCCACTTCTGCTGCACCATTAAAAGTAAAGCCATCCCCTCGTGACCTCAGAGTCGCGTAGAAATTGCTCCTAAAGTGCACTTGGCTTTAGAGGTGAATGAGAGCTCTGGTTTGCAGCAGAGGTGCCCTGCGGGTGTTCACTGCCATTCGGGCAATGTGTCAAGGGTTGGGTTTGCGTTCATGGAGGAGACCCCGTGGCAGAGATTATCCTTTCCATCTGCCTCACCCACCCGTGTCAAACGCACAGCTCTGACTCGCTGCCACGTTCGATGTGAGCTCCTCCACGAAGGCATCCAGCCCTCTCACCAGTGCCAAATCTCAGCCCCAGCACCCCTCCGTGTGTGTGTGCTGTTCCTCCCCAAACTGAAAGGGGGCAAAGCCAAGCCCTGGGCTATGAGCCGTTCCCACTTCCTCGCCTCCCCCTGGGGCTCCCACCACCCACCGGGGACAGCTTGGGGACCACGGCCTGGCAGCTGTCACCTGTGACAGGGGAAGTGCCTCCCAATGCTCTGAAAGCAAAGTCGCTCAAATTTGGCAAATGAGCAGCGCACACTCTCGCTTTCAGGTTAGCTTATCTGAATAATTACATGAGCGAAGCTATCCCAGAGTGTCTTGGAATATGCAGAAATACATTCCATCTGTGTTTGATGCCACAGCATCAAAGTCAAAGAACTCTCTGAAAGGAGGTCAGTCTCACTAACGTTTTCATTTGGGGTGGGGAATGGTGGAAGAAACACTAAAAATCAGAATTATATGCTGCCAAAACGACCCATTTGGGTTTAGGCCCAGAAGCTTGAATGTTGAGGGTTTGTTTTGGATTTGAGATCATTTTGGATTACAGTTTACATAAGACAATGCAAAGCTTGAAAGCGTTCAGCTGGAAGCAGAGCTGTCAATTCTGCGGCAAAGAAGTGCTTTGATCATCGGGAGAGGAATTGTTTCGAGTTTTTCCTCCACTGCGGATCTAGAACTTGCTGGGGAGGTTTTCTCCGTGCTTGGAGCAAAGTCAGGAGAGTGGATTTTTTGCAGTCCCTGCTCCTCTAGTTGCCTTCTCTGGTTTGCAGGAGGATAAACGCAGGAGCTCCGAGGTTCCTGAGTGCTGGAGCATCCCTATCAGCTCCATCCCGGGGTGGGGAGCGGGACTGTGCTGGGGGCTGGAGCAGCCTGCTCCCAATGGAAGGCAGTTACTGGCAATTTACAGCATGTTCGAGGAAGTCCCTCGGAACAGGGTTTAAGAGTTGTTGAGTCAACATGAAACAATATATCAGTTAATGAAGTTTAATAGCACTGAATAAGAACTGCACTGCGGCTCTGGGATCCTCTTGCAAATGCAGTTACGGTCTGGAAAAAGCAAGCCTGGAAAAGCAGTCCCTTGCTCCTGTCCATATGTTGTTCCCTCCGTGCTTTGCAACTCAGATGCCTTTAATCGCAAGCCAGTCCCACAGAGGTGATAACAGGAGCTGGCTGGCATCTCTCCTGCTCCTGCAGCATCAGCAAGATGATGAGCCCTGGGCATTTCAGGCAGGCCTTCTCCAAATGAGCTTCAAAAAACAGCTTTTCCAACAAAAAGGCCTAGGGTGGAGCTCTGCTCTCCACTCTTTAATCTCTCTGAAGGTCTTTGAGCTTTGCAGGAGAGGGACTTTTCTAAAATTGAGCTTTCCCCCAAACACATGGACTCAGGAATGAAGGTTTTGGCATCCCGGACAGAGATTTTCCTGGTGGCAATTTATTTCTTGTGAAAATCCAAAGATGTCTTGACACATCTGCAAAACTAGAGGGTGAGGGGCTGGGAGGGAAAGAAAAGAAGAGAAATGGTAAAGAAAATGCAGAAGCTTTTCCAGGGTGGCGGATCCTTTCTCTATACCCCATATCCTCGCCCTGTGCTGTCATGTGCAGCTGCTGACTGCCATGACCCTGAAGGAATGGGCTGGGTGGCACCACCTGGGGTGGGAGTGCAGGGATGAGCCCTAAGCACGGCATCTCAGTTTCCCAATTTCTTTCTTTCTTTTAATTTAAAATTTAATAAATGCCAAACGGGTTATGAGGTGTGTTGGACTGCAGAGCACATCCCTCTCACACCTGCACTCCTGGGGTGAGGAGGCCGGATCCTGCCATGAGAGGGGCAGGGCAGGGATGCTGGAACAGCTTGTGGTCCATGCTGGGGGTGTACAGAGTCGCTGCTGTTGACAGGCTGTGTTAAACCCACACTGCTCCCACTTGCACAGCACAGGGGTTGCTCAGGGGAACTGTGAAGGCAAGGACTGCTCAAATTGCCCCACAGTCGCAGGTGGGGGGTGATTTAGGGACTCTGCGAGATGCTTTTTTCAGGAGTTTGTAATTCAGCACATCTAAGTTAGACCTCTGAGGGTCTCTCTGTGGCTGTGCTGGGTCCCATAAGGTGCTTGGAATGGAGCAAGGAGCAGAGAAAATTCTCCAGGTGATGCTCAGTGACTCAGACTGCTATTCCAGTGGTGGGAATTGCTGGATAGGTAGTGGCTCTCCTGGAAGTGTCGTCCTTGGAGCACCTCTGGCTGCAGAGAGGAGGTCATCCCATCCCTTCCCCAACTGCTCCGTCATGTCTGGCTTTTCCAGGGGCAGAGTCCTGCTGTCTCTGCTCACCTCCTGCTCTGCTGGGAAGGTGCTTGCTGCAGTAGGGAGGCGAGCATCAAGCTCCTGTCTTTTACAATCTTGACCCAGTTTTCTCTGGAGCACTGGGAGTCAGCATGTTTAAGGAGCGCAGTGTCCCTGCCAAGCTTTTCTGTGCCAGCCTGAGCAGCGCCCGGCTCCAGAAAGCCCTGCAAGGATTTGTCTGTCCTGAGGAGGGCATCGCCTCTCCCAGCCTGGCCTCAGCTCTGAGAGGGCTGGGCTGTTCTTGCAAGAAATGCAACCAAAAATACCACTGTCGTGCAGCATTGGTGGGGGTGTGTGCGTGTGTGTGGAAAAGCAATGGTGAGTGTTTCAGATTGATCTGGTTTGGAAGCACCTGTGACTCATGGGCATGCAGGTGCAGGAGCTCTTTCCACAGTCTGTGGTGTGTCTCCAGCCTCTTTTTTTCCCCACTCAGCTTTCCTGCAATTTCCCTCAGAGGAAAAACTGGGCCTGGCTCATTGCATCTCCATTCAAGTGCTGGGGTGGGTGGCTGTGATGGTGACGAAGCCAGTCCCTGTGTGCTGTGTCCCTGCTTGGAAAACGCTGCCTGAAGAGGTGCTTGCAGGGCAGGGGGGCTTGCAGGAGGTGACCAGACCCACAGGGAGGGCAGTGACAGGGGGCTCCCACTGTCACTGCCCTTGGGGCGTGGATGGCAGCAACACCCTGTCTAGCATCTCCCTGTGCCAGGCATTGCAATGTCCCCTGACCATCCCCTTGTCACCAGGACAGGAGCCACCTCCAAACTCACGTGGCCGTGACCTTGAAGCCCCTCTGTCTTGTGCAATGTGTTCGGTTTCCCCGTGCACACCGACCTGGGCACCCCTGGGGATGGTGCCAAATCCTGCAGTGGGTGTCCCTGCTTGCAAACCGGTACCAGTCTGGAGGGGAGGGTGGAAAATCCAACAGGGCTGAAAGCCCCTGGATATGTTTTTCTGGTGCTGTGCGGAGTGGGAGAGTGTGGTAGAGCTGAGGGGGGCTGTGACACATCCAGCACCCCAGCAGTTTCAGGCACATGCATGTATTGGAGGGGGAGAATTCCCTTTGGCACTCTCAAAGTTCAAATATTTAGAATAAATGATGCCTGACCCTTTCTCCCCCTCTTCCCTTGCCTCTCTCGCCTTGCTCAGTGCCAGTTCCCAGTAACCCAGGTCCAATAATTCCGTTGTAATAAAATGTGACTGCTGGGGCTATTTTTACGGAGCTGGCACTCATTTGCATGCCGGCTCTGTGTGGGGCCCCAGGCAATCTTTTTTTCCCTCTCCCTTCCCCCTCCCCTTCCCCCCCACTTC
Organism: Anabacerthia variegaticeps; assembly: GCA_035583185.1. Classification (NCBI taxonomy): domain Eukaryota; kingdom Metazoa; phylum Chordata; class Aves; order Passeriformes; family Furnariidae; genus Anabacerthia; species Anabacerthia variegaticeps. The sequence continues at coordinate 28,683,061 of JAWWEW010000006.1, read as the reverse complement.
CCCCACCCCGCTGGCATCCCTCTGATCAGAAGTGACAACAGAAACACAGCCGTATTTCCCGGAGATTTACCGAGTTAGACGATGAAAGCTCAGAGGAACAGTAACAATAGGAAGGGGGACGAGAAGGAAAGCGGCGGGGGGAAGTTCCTAAACTGATCGTTTTCAAATGTCAACTCTGCTCTCGGGGGCTCTGGCGGCTCTGGGAGGCAGCCCATGGCTTAGGGAAATGCCAGGAGGCAGCTGAAGAGGAGGGATGTGTATGGAAGGGTCCTGCTCATCCCCTGGGGCTGGAGAGCCACTGCTCCTTCTGGGTGCCTCCATGGGGTGCTACCCTTGACCCCGTGCTGGTGCTGCTGCTCTCGTCCTCGGGGTGTTGCTGGGTGCTTCTGGGGGTGCTGCCCCTCTTCCTTTGGGTGCTGCATCCTTTGAGCAGCCCAGAAGCAGCTCCTGGCTTGGGAGCTCCAGCCTCCCTCACCCTTCTTGGCTCTGGGGCGTCCCCTGAACACTGGAGAGTGGAGGGGGAACCATGCTGGGACACGGCAGGGGCAGTGGCTGAATTTTTTGAGAAATTTCTTCTTTCTTAGCAGTGATTGCTTTCCTTCCAGCCTGAAAAACCCCCTTAGGTTGGGAACCCAACATCCCCGAAGCAGACTTGGGAAATAAGCGCTGCTCTCTGATGCCCGAGGCGTCTTGGAGCAGGGCTTCAAACGCCTCGTTTAGAGGTGCCAAGAGGCTCTCTGAGCTGATGCTGTCACCAGACTGCATGAGATTAGAGGTGGGGAGGCAGTTTGTGGGGGCTCCTTGATGAGGACTGTGTCCAGGAGCCAGCTGGGGTGGTCAAAACCTGTTGGTAAATGGAGCACTGGGCACACAGCGCTGGGGATTTGGGAGCAAGATGCGATCGCCCTCTCCTTTCACCCCACAAGTGGGCACCCAGCACCCTCACAGCAGCTATTTTATCAAGCAGCTCCACCAGTGATGGGGGACAAGTGGGACCTTCCCACGTGGGGATTGCAATACAGGTGCTTGGTGCCCCCATCCTCACGCCAGCCCTCGCCCCCCGCCCGCCGCTCCCTCTCTCTCTGTTTCTCTCCTCAGCGCCACTGTCAAGCAACTTGATCACCTGCCAGCCCGTATTGATTTTTGCTTCCCAATCTCCAAGCTGGATGGAAGGAAAAGATTAAAAACAGTTTGTCAGTTTGAAGTTGAATAAGAATTCAGCACAAGGGATATCACAGTGGTTTGGGGGGA
>JAWWEW010000006.1:28626976-28681710 GCA_035583185.1 Anabacerthia variegaticeps | reverse complement strand
GGGCTCAAGGCCAAAGATGGTGTTGAGGAGAGTGTAACCCTTTTGCACTTTCTGCTCCAGTGGTGACCTGATCCAGCACACCTAATGCACTAAAGTGATCTCCCAGCTGCTGGTGGGGCTCTGCCTGCATCCCTTGCCCTCCGGGTGTTGTTCTGGGGGTCCTGGTGCCCCCACTGCAGCATCTCTGATGCCTCTCACTCCTTGTCTTCCTGCTGCTCCGCCAGCAGTGCCCAGCCCCGGCACTCCCATCCCCACGTGTCCCTGCTGCTGGTGCCATTAGTATTCATGTGATGGGTCTCCTGCTGTCCTTGTCAAGACTGAGTGGGCAGACTAAGGAAATTTGCCCTTCAAAAAATGAGAATCATTTGAGTCAGGGAAGCTCTTCCCTCGTGCGTGTGGTTTCCTTGCCAGCCCCAGAGATGACGAATGGTTCACAGACGTCCCTGTGCAGTGGAAAAGGGCTGTTTGGTTGAGATTGGGCAGGTTGTGCAGGGTACAAGGAAAGGTTGTGGTTTGGCTGGGGTTGCTGGGCTGTGTGAAGGGGATGGTGTGTCCTTGCCTGGGCTGTGATACTCCATCAAGCAATGGAGGATGGTCAGAGGCAAGAGGGAGTCTTGCTGGTTGGTTTACACACATCTGGGCTCAGGGCTGCACCACTTGCCAAAATTCCCTGGCAGAGCCCCTGAGTCCATAGGGTGGGACAGGGATGGCAGCTGAGGGCAGAGACATGATCCCTGCTGATGTCCAGGCAGTCACAAGACTGTGCTGCTGCCGTGGGTGAGAGTTGCTTGTCCCATCATGGCTTTTCCTCTCTCTGCCTCCCTGTTCCTTTAAGGGAAGATGAGAGCTGGAAGCTCAGGAGTCTCATTGCTGCTACTATTTCTGGGCAGTGTCCAGTAAGGATCTGCTGAGATATATTTGCCTACATAAAAAGTAGGGTGGATTTACTTCCATTTATACCTGGAGGTGTATTTCCTTACCTAAATAATAGATGGTTATGTCTTCAGCCAGGCTAAGCTGGCAGAGTTCCTCTAGGGTCAGCAGAGCTGTGCTGGCTGACATCCAGAGGAGAGGACCTGGTCCTTCCAGGAAGGATGTGCAGTAGCTGTGTAGGGAGAGGCTGGAAGAGAAGGTGGCCCTATTCACAGAGGGCTTGGGAGGTCTGTATTGTAGCTCCTGCTCCTGTCCTGGGACTCATGGGACTAGTTATCTTAGCCAAAGGTGTGGTCTCCACCTGATGATGGAGGACCATGACTTTTCAATCAATGGGGAAAAACTGGCACCTCCCAGGGTCTCTTCTGGCTCTTCTGGGTGATGTGGGAGGTGGGTCAGCTGCTGGCAGCACCCCGTGGTCTTTTGATACTCTGTTTAGCTCTCTGTCTAAATCAAGGTGGTTTTTGGGGCAGCGGTGCTGAGGACCAGCTTTCCCCTGTTCCTGTCTCTTCCCTTCAATCCTCAGATCCAGCACTCACCTCATCCCTGAGGTGATAGGTTCCTGAAGATCATCTTTCCTCCCCTACCTCCACCAAGACAACAGGTCTAGTGAGAGTGATGCCCAGCTGAGGAGCAGGGTTGAGTGCAGACAGAGGAGCCCTGGTTGGTCTGCAGGACATGGTGTTTTCTGTGACCATCTCAAGGCTTTTGGAGGGAGGGGATTATTCTCATTCCCTGCTGAGCAGACAAGGTGAGAGAGGTGCCTGCTGAGCCTGGTGGATGGGCAGGTCTGGTTGCAGACTCCCAGGGCACAATGGCTCCAAAGCTCTCATTTTCCCTCTGCGCATTGACCTCCAGTCCTGGCACAGGACACACCCTTGTCCCTGTGTGTGCTCTGAGATGGTATTCCCCACATCTCAGCAACACTCAGAGCATGGGGAAACCTGTGCTGTCTCTGCAGCTGTTACAATGACAGAGGAGCTGATTTACCTTTTGAGTTCCAAACCCCTTCCTTGCCTGGACTCACATTTCCCACCGAGGGGGCTGGCACGGGGAATTCCTACAGGGTTGCTCTCCTGGGGTGCCCTTCAAAGCCGTGTGTAGCTGTGTCCTCCCTCTCCTTCCCTCTTTTCCCAGCGCAGTCCCTTCTGGCAGCATCAGATCTGAGTCCCAAGGAGGCTGTGGCATCTTCTGGGCAGGTGGGAGAGCAAAGCAGAAATCCTGCATTTGCCAATACCCCAGTGAGCACATCAATTGATGTGCACCGACAGGTTGAGGGATTCCTTGGCCGGGGGAGCTGCAGGGCATTGTTAGCACACAGTGCTGCTGCCTGGGAAGGGGCAGGTGGATCTGCCACTGGCCTCGGCCACCCACTGCCCCTCTGCATGCAAGCCAGGGTGCTGGGGTGGGCTGACTGTTGGTCAGGAATGGCCAAGTGACATCAGCTGGGGCCAGGCTAAGCTGGGGAAGCAGGGCAGTGAGGTGGTCTGCTGCCTGGCCCTGTGCCTGCATCCACACCACAGCACTGGCACCAGGGGTAGGAAAGTACCACAATGCAGCATTTCGTCAGAGAGGGCGGCTCATCCTCCCTCTGCTGCTGGCAATCAACAGGTAAAGCTGGACCCCAAAAGGCCAGGACTGGCCTTGGTGGACGGACCCCGTGCCTCCCCTTCTCCTCAGGGTGAGAGCAAGGTGCTCTCAGGGGGCGGCAGGCAGGAGATGCCAGAACAAGTGAAGCACAAGAGGCTCACAGGGAAAGGTCATGGAGAGTTTTAAGTAGAAATGTCACTGCTGTTCTGTCAAAGGGATAACGGAGCCAAAGCGCATGCGGCCAAGTGGCTGCTGCTGTGGCAGTGGGGACGGGCTCACCGAGCCATGGCTCGCTGGCTGCAGGGAAGGGGCATGGTCGGGTTAGTCCCCTCCAGCTATCACCTCCCCAGCCTTGCACTCCCTTTTCCTCCCTCTCCTTCTCTCTTTTCCCAGTGCACCTTTGTGCTCTTTTCCCAGCCTGGTGCGTAGGATCTGAATGCCAAGGCATCCCCTGGGCAGGTGGGAGAGCAGAGGACTAATGTTGCATTTGCCAATCCCAGTCAGACTGTGCCCAGTTAGGGAAGACTGACTTTCTTCCTCATACAAAGCATGACTAAGTGAGCCATTGCCCCTTGCTGCCTTGCTGTGACCGTGTGTCCCTGGGTCACTGGTCTCCTCCCCTGACTGCCAGTGCTCCCCTCCAGCCTTTGGGACTCTGCTGCCATCAGTGGGGAGGGAGAGTGGAGCTGCAGACTCCAGCGTGGGTACCTGGAGGGCAGTGAGGAGGGGGCTGCTGAAGCTTGTGCATCCCCTCACCTTTACACAACCCCAGGGCACAGGGGTGGGTGGCACAGGTGCCAGAGCAAACCTCTGCCTGCCCCTTTGCTCCATGCCCTGGGGCCTCCGTGTGAGGTGGAGATGCCATAATCCCACCACCCACCAGCAAGGAGAGGATGGGGCTGTGGAGCTGCCACATGGCCAGCACCAGCTCCAGAGCCTGCCTCTGAATTTTTTTTTTTTTCCCCAGCCTTAATTACTGAATTTCCATATCATCAATTCCCTGCGAGTCAGCACTTGACAGGGAAGGCTGTGGCTACTGTCCTTGCTGCTGCCATCAGAGAGCACCCGCTCCGTCCAGGGGACAGCTCTCAAAACGTTATTTTTATCTCTGTCTCATAAAGCCTGTTCTGTATAAATATATTTTAATTAATTAATAAATGGGATGTAATGAATTCTGGCAGGGTGACATTTGAGCATAAAGCAAGGCTTAAACAGATCCTGACATGTGTTAGCTGGGAAAACACAACACACCCACGTGTGCACCACACACACACACACACACACATATATATATATATATTCCTTTATTCATTAGGACTGTTACACAATGTAGAGGGAGATGGGTTGGGAGGGGTCACTTTTGGGAAGTGGAGGTGAGAGTCACAAGAGCTGTTTCTGCTGGAAAACCACATAGGCAGTCCCCTGGGTTGCCTCTGTCCTGAGTTGGAGAGGAGGAGAGAATAGATTTCTTCCTCTCCTGGAGACTGATGAGATGTCTCCAAAGAACAAGGCTTGCTGGAAAAGCCTTGTCTCATCCAGCCTGCACCATCGGCTGTGGAGAACCTGTAGCTGCTCCAAGTTGGAGCAGGGGGACCTGAATTTGTGGCAACACCTTGGATAGGAGTCTCATGATCCTGCTGGCTTGGTCACTCGCCAACCCAAGCCAGAAAAACAACCTCGTGGTGCCACATTTGCCTGGGGAGGGGGTGATGTTGTGGTGCACCGTAGGGATTTTTTTGTTTCTGTAAAATAATGTTTCACAAAAGAATATAGTACAAGATTGGACAAGGAGCAATGGATTCAAATGGAAAAAGGGGAAATTTAGGTTAGATATATGGAAGAAATTCTTTACTGTGAGGGTGGTGAGGCCCTGCAATAAGTTACCCAGCAAGGCTGGGGCTGTCCCATCCCTGGAAGTGTTCAAGGCCAGGTTGGATGGGGCTTAGAGCAACCTGGTCTAGTGGAAGGTGTCCCTGCCCATGGAAGGGAGTTGCAACTAGATAATCTTTCAGGTCCCTTCCAAACCATTCTGTGAATACAAATAAAAGGACAGGGCTGTGCTGTGGCTCCCTGCCAGCTGTGGAAGTGGTTGGACCTTCTTATGGATCTGAGGGGTAGAGGGGCACTCCAGCAGTGGTCTTGTTTCGGATCAGGGATTGGAGACTTGAAGGAACAAGGAAGATCCAGTGATTGGTCAGGGTGGTGTTCCTGGCGTGGCTTGGTTCTAGTAGCACCCAATGAGGAGAGCATCCATCTGAAAAGGGACTGTGCTTGCAGGACAGGGTGCAGGAGTTGGAGTGGTGAAAACTTCTCCCCTTTCTTTCTAGTACCTCTGTGTGTCTGGAGGCCACCTTCCTGCACAGATCCAGTAGCAGATCTGCTCTTATAGAGCTGGGATCCAGGTTTTGATCCAAAAGTGGAGAAGTTTCCCAAAGCCAGTCATTACCGTCTCAGTACAGCTCACTGGAGGAAGAGCAGGGTCTAATGGTGAATATTTTCCAGTGCCAGATCTTTACAGTAGAAATCTTCCCCCTTTCTGAGTTTGGGAATGTGGATTTATGGCCCAGCTCTGCTGCAGCTCAGGGGAGAACTGGTCAGAAAATTACGTTAGTACCAATCACATGTGCTCCAGAGGAAAAGGTTGCAACTACACATATTACAGAGAGTGTGTCTGAAGGTAAATGCAGTGTGGAGGAGTCTTTCAGCAGCACAGAAGTGTTGCCCAAAGACCCATAAGCCTGATAAAGCTTTCTCTGCCCCACAAGCCCTTGGCAGCCCTCTGCTTCCATGTAGCTGCCCTTGGCTATTGCCAGTGATGGTGCCCACTGGCTTTTCCTTCCTCTGCCCAAAGCACTGGCTGTTGGGGCACCCAGTGGGCTTTGTTCAACATTCTGCCTTAAGCTTTTCACCAACTTTGCTCCATCATGTGTTATCCCAGCATTGTATCTACGTCCTGATCTGCCTTTGGGGAATTTTGGGAGATGAAAGGGCACATCCAGGACACTTTGACCTATTATAGTTGCATATGTACATGTATTTGATCAAATAGGAAGGGCATGCTGTTTGCTGTTCAGCTTAGTTATGAGCTTTGGCTGCTGGAAAGATCACATAAAAGTGGATTTGAGGCTGGTCTCCATGTGGGAGGGGGTGGGTGGGTAGATTGGGGGATTTTGGTGTTTTTCCTCCCTGGAATGGGTCAATATTCCTCCCTTCTTCCTTGAGTAGCTAATAATACAGTGGTTGGCTCTCCTTCGCCCAGCAGGGTTATTGTCATCCTTGCTAAAGTTTGACATTTTACACTTTAACTAAGCACAGCCTTAGGCAAGAAGCTGCTAAGAGACAGATTTCCTTATTAAAAGAAGATGTCACCAAAAGAGCAAGTCAACAAATATGCCACTGCCCAGAAACAGCCCTGCGACTGGGAGAGCCGAGGAGGGCGACGAGCAGAGCCCGGGTGGGTGATGGGCTGTGGAGGGACAGCCTGAGCCATCTGGGGACACGAGGTGCCTTCACCCCCTGCTTCATATGCCCCACGCAAGAGCACCTACTGCAGTGAGGCTCTGGGGGCCTCACACAGGATGAACTATCCCCACAGTGGTCTTTTAAGCTGCAGGGGGTTCATCTGGCTGGCTGTGTGTGGAGGGTTTCTGAGTCTGAAAACATTTTCAAGGGTTTTTCTCAATATTGCAATCACAAAATGCCAGGCACACATAGACAACTGGAGGCAACTCCTTTTTTTTTATTTCTTTTAAATATATAATCTGAGTGTGCCTGGTCATGTGCCTTTTTCCTGTACTGCTGACAATTTTTTTTTTTTTGCTCCTCTTTATAGAGTTTAAGTATAATACACTTAATAGCAGTTAGTGATGTCAGTGCTCTTTGGTATAGCAAATCTCTGGTGTGAGATAATCTTAGTTAATGATCAGTATAAAACAGATAGAGGTCAGTATTTTAGCGTTGCTATAAATCCCACATTTACTGTGATTGAGTCAGAAGGAGATGATCCCATTAACCTTTCCATTGTACTGATAGGGTGTGCATCCCACTGTGGTCAGTCAGGGTGGAGGAGCAGTGTGGTTCAGGCCTGTGGACCTGCTGCCATCCTCCTCCTCAGGCTTGTGGTCACTTCTGAGGCTCAGGATGGTGCTCACAGGGTGGGTGCCCCATCTCTCTCTGTAGCCTAACTCAGGGTGACACCGTGTAATGGGAGAGCAGCCTCTGCCAGACTAGGGGAGCATGGAAAGATGCTGGCAGCTTTTAGCCTCTGCAGGTCTCACACAGGAAAGGGCAGCACCGTGGCCACACAAGCCAGGCACTGGGGTGAGAGGAGTCCCTGTGGTGCTAAAACTCTGGAATGTTTCTGGACTACTGTCCAGTTTGACAGTCTCCATGGATTTTGATGCGGTGGCACAGGGGCTCGCCAGCTGCGAGCCCACCCCAGTGCAGCACTCTGATAATCTGGAGATACAGGCAGGATGGAGAGGAAAAAAAATAAGAAAAAAATGTCAATGAAGCATTATGGTTAAGTAACAAATTGCATAAAAGTAGGAAATGACATATTTAAAGCCTTCTACAGGAACGTTAAATCGGTGACTACTATACTTATGTACACAGACCTTGTTTTCCCTGGATGTCGTCACTGCTCCTCCTGTGTGTGTGATGGGCAGAGCCTGAGGTGATCCTCACTGATCCAGGGATGCTGGCAACCTTGGGGCCCATGGGGAGGGGTCTGGGGGAGGATAGAACAGACCTGCACAAGGATGGAGGAATGGCCCTGAGGGTCCACCACAGGTTCCCTTCTGCACTGCCTCCTTGCAAAGCCTCCCTCCCTGCCTCTCCAGCCCTCTCCCCTCCCAGTCACTATTAACGGTGAGGATTTGTCTTACACTGTTACTCAGAGACCCAGGGTTTTGCTGCACTTCAAACCACACCTTCTCCCCGATGTCCTTGATTAGTTACCTTGGTTGTAGGGTAGTGCTAATTTGATCAGTGTTAGAAATCAGTGCGGGACTGGAACCTTTTTCCCTGTCTTTCAACTGAATGGATAGAGAGGGCAGAAATAAAGGCTCCCTCGGGTTCTGGTTCATATGTCACCATGAACTGCATTAATGAATCACTGGTCCCAGAGCACATTTGCAGCTTGTTACTAGAGATAATCCTGCACTGTGACCCAATTGCTACTTGGCTGCCCAAGAGGAGATCTTTCTCCAAGGCCCCGAGGAGCAAAGATGGTCTGGGCTGGAAGTCGCCTTCAGCTTTGGAGCCGTAGCTGATGCATTCATTAGGGAGCTTTTTACTGGCTAGTGCTTGGCTTTGATATTTTGCTTTGTGGGTTGTTTTTTGGTGGTTTTTTTTGTTGTTTGGTTGGGGGGGGTTGTTGCTTTTGAGGTTTTTTTTGGTTTTTTTTTTTGTTTTGTTTTGTTTTGTTTTTTGTTTGTTTGTTTGGTTTTTTTTTAATTTTCTAATGGAGAAAGCTTGGTAAAACAGCCCCAGAAAACTTGCTACCATATCCTGTCACAGGATATGTCCCCTGCACTATTGTACAGCCTTGCTGGATGTCTTGTGCCTTTGATCAGCTAATGAAAGTCTCCCCAGTGTTCCCTGGAATGGAGAGGTGGGGTTGGCACAGGGAGGAGCACCCCAAGCACGGGAGCGAAATGAGGGCTCCTCTAGCAGGAGAGGTGGTGATGATGCTGAGGTGAGGAGAACATGGGACATGTGAACTCCAGAGGAGCTGAGGGGCCATCAGCAATTGCAGCACAGTCACTCAAACTGTCCCCAGGCTATTTTGCTTGGGAGGGAGGGACCTGCCATGCCTTGTGGCATATGCCCAAAAGAGTGTGCTCTGGTGCCTGAATGCTGGCAGATAATCCTAGGCAAGTCCGAGTGGTGCTCTTCCTCCCTGCCCTCTGAAAACCAGCCACACGCATTCTCTGCAGAAAAGAGACAGTGTTTTCAGCTAAGGCATTTCTAATCCTGTAATTAGATGGGTTTTATCTGCCTCCTTATTTTGCTGGGAAGGCTGATGTTATCTCTGTCCCTTGCAGGGAGATCTGTGTGTGTTTCCCAGACCTCAGGCTTCTTCCCTGACCTTGAGGAAAGTCACTTCAGCTTCTCTTGCCCCAGTGCCCTGCCTGAGAAAAGAAAAGGGGACACGGACACTTTATTTCACACACTCCTCACCCCGCCTGGCTGACCTACAGGCTTCCCATAAACTGCCCAATGCACCTGACCCATGGTGGCCATGGCTCAGAGCAAGCTCTTCCAGCCCTGTGGCTGCCTCCAGTCACACTCATCAGAAAGGGGAGGGCAAGAAAGTCCTTCTCGGCCTCCAGGGACGTGACTTGTCCAAGGAAACTTACTCCACTAAAACCAGAGGAAGAGATAAAGGTGTACAAGCCAAGATTCACTCGTTGGCAGGTAAGTTAATATTTTCTTTCATAAGAAACATCTTTATGATTGTTTTCTCCATACATAACAGCTCAGTGGAAGTGACTGCACAGGTCAGGAAAGTCACAAGGAGTCAGGAAATATAAGCACCCCTTATTTATTGGAAAGTTTATTTCTGTATTTAATATTTGCCAAAGAGGACCTCGTTAGGTCCACAAGACTGGTATAAATGGGCAGTTGGAACAGATTTTTTTGCAACCCCAGAGCTAATTTCTCACTCTGTTTTTTTGTTCCCCTTGTTCACACACTGGTGCTGCCAAGTGCATTGAGAGCGAAGCCTGCATTCAAGTCAGATTTTTTTTTTATTTCCTGCATTTGAGCAGGCCAGAATTTATATTGCTTGGGTCTCCTTAAATTAGTCCGAGAGGATTTCATTTTACAGGCCTGCTTGACTGGGATCCTTTTGGCACGATGGGCTCAGCTTTGTATACAACTGAGATTCATATTTTATGTGTGTATAAAAATCCCAGCCATGAATCTAGCAGCTTAAAACTTCACCTTCATTCTTTACAGCTCAATTCAGAGCACTCTGCACATTTCCAGCCACTTGGTCTTGCAGGCAGCCGTGCTGCAGGGAAGTGGCAAGTGATGCAGGAGATGGCTCCGAGGGGATGCTTTGCACTCCTTGGTCACCAAATGTGGCTTGAGAGAGCCCTGAAAGCCCGTGGCTACAGCAGGTCTCCAGTTCATTATGATGCCTTTCCCCCCTTGGGAGTCCAATTCCAAATCTGAGGTGAGACCTAGGGGTTATTCTTGGGAATTAGGCAGCAAGCTAAGACTCTGGGGAACTGGGTTTCATCTGTATCTTTGCTCCATCATGGAATACGTGGAGGAGATCTGGAGCTGTTGTTCTCCATTGGGGCTTGTAGAAAATATCTTCTGATTGCCTGTGACCCATCAAAGCTGGATGTAGGTGGTGCAGCACCGTAGACGTTGGTCTGCAAAGTCCAAATACCAAATTCAGGCCAGCTTGAATATCCTGGTTGGGAACAGGGCGGTTCTTTGCTGCACAGGGCCATGAATGGCTGAAAAAATGAAGGTGCTGAGGATATAGATGGTGGGAAGTACAAGGCAGAGACACTTGGGTGGTCCTGCATAGATCTAGCCTAAATGCTGCTGGGCTAGTCCCAGCAGAGCTGGTTGTTTTGGGCCAAAGACCAGCTCTGCGCAGTCAGACTGTGCCCACCTAACACCCCCTCCCAAAACGTGGAGCCCTGGGGAACCTGTAGCAGAGCAAACAGCAGCTGGACTGTTGCCAGATGCGCTTGTTACTGAATGGATGGTCCTTGTCCCTGTTTTCCTGCCCTCCTGGTCCTTGGATCCATCCAGAGGGTGTCCTCTGCCTTCCCACTGCATGAGTAGAGTGGTGCAGCAGGACCGGGCTGGAAGGGGTGGCTCACCTCTGGAATTCCGTGGCACAACCAAGTGGATGGGGAACACCAATGAACTCAGTGTGAAGATGCCAAAATTGCTTCTGTGCAGACAGCAAAGATCTGCAGGGTCTTCTGTGATGCTCCAAGTCTGTCTCTGTACAGGATAATAGGGTGCTGGTCCACAGCTCTTGCTACCTATATAGGAAGAGATGAGTCCTCATCAGTCATTTTCTTAGAGGTTTTCCTCTTGGCTGTGGCTTCCAGCAGGGTTCAGCAGAATTAAATTTTAAAGAAGATAGAATTTAAGAATATGGATGTCCAAATGTTGGGTTTTACTTCAGGCTTTTTGGCAGTACCTGGCCTGCATTTGGTTGGCAAGCATGTCTGTGATGCTGTTCTGCCTTCCGGAGTTAGTGTGGTTTGGCTTGGGAGGTGTGAATCCCCTCAGGCTGCCATCAGCCTCGGCAGATTCAGCCTGGTCCTGAGAGAGCTGCAAAGGAAACTGGGACAAGAGTGGGAAAGGCATGGGGAGTGAGCATGGGCAGCATGGGCAGCAGGTCCCTGGCTTTGCCTTGCTTGGTTTAGGATGGCTGTAGCAGGAGCATCCCTGCCATATGCTCTGGGACCAAGTAGCTGATGACCTGGGAGCATTTTCCCACCATAAGTGAATCACGCTTCTGATTTGGTTGTGGCTCCAAAGCACAACCACTCTCTCCCCAACCCATGTTTGGTTTTCCAGTGGTTGAGTTTTATCGAGCAGTTCTTTATTGGATTTATCATGCCAGTTGTTAAAGCTTCCAGCTGCTTAAATTTACTTTCTTGTTTTCTCATTTTCTCATCTGTCTTTTCTGTGTTCTTTACAACAAAATCCACACGGCCCTCTATATCATTAACTCCACGGGCAAGTTAATCAAATTTACTGTCAGGCACAGCTATAGCTGCTGGAATGTTTCTAATTTCTTCAGAGGGGGATATTGGACTTGCAAAGAATCAGACGGTGCCTCCATTTCTGCTGCCTTTCTCCATAATGCGCCCTGGAGTTGCTGCAATTCCCAAGCCAGCTCAGACTCTCTGTTTCCCACTGTAGTCTCTCCTCTTTCTGCTTTCTTCATGTCACCACCAGTTCAGGCTACATTTTGAGTTTGTGTGATTTTCCATGGGTGCCACATCTCAGTTGGGGTGATCCAGAAGACTATCCAAACTAAACACCAACTTTTGTGTGGGAGGGCTGGGAGGTTTACCTAAACCAGGGCATCCTTCATGGATATAAAAAGGCTTTCCAGCCCCTGTCCCAGGCCAGCACTTGCAGTGCGGGTGTTGCATGAGGAGCATCATTGAATAATCTCTGTGGTATCCTTGGGAAGTGGGCCACATCACCACCTTGGAGGTTGGGTGGCAGTAAAGACGTTTGTGGACTCTCCAGCCCTGTTTATGGGTCACAGTGGGATCTGGAGGTGAAATGGAGACTTGAGTGTCAGGTGCACTTGGCTGCAGCGTAATTGTTTGCTGTTCATCTGTCCTTGGCATCCAAAGGCACGTTCTGGAGCAAGGACTGGTTTGGGTGTTGTGGCAGGCATAGAAGAAGGAGGGACTGCTACCAAGGGGCAGATCAGAGGCACCTCATGGTGCTGCTGCAGCCTGCACATCCCTGGGGTTGGTGTTAGGGGGGGAAGTGTGTTCCTGTGCCAAGGCAAAGCTTGATACCAGTTTGGGTCATGCTGTTGTGCAAATGGCATGTGCAGCCAAAGCTGGCATGATGCTGTCTCTAAGAAAGATGATTGGGAGACTCATGTACCTGAGGCAGCAGGCCAAGAAAAGGTTGCACGGAGAACTCATAGCAACCTTACAGTATCTGAAGGGACCTACAGGGAGCTAGAGAGGGAGTCTTCATCAGGAACTGTAGCAATGGGACAAGCAGTAAGGGGTACAAATTGAAGGGGAGTAAATTTAGGTTAGATATTAGAAGGAAATTTTTTGCTGTGGGGGTGGTTAGACACTGGAACAGGTTGCCTAGGGAGGTTGTGGATGCCCCACCCCTGGCAGTGTTCAAAGTTAGGTTGGATAAGGCCTTGAGCAACCTGGTCTACTGGGAGGTGTCTCTGCCCATGGAAGGGGGGTTTGGGACTAGGTGATCTTTAGGGCCCATTCTAACACCTTAATGTTCTATGATTCTTTAATGAACCCGTGTCTGCAAACACCTTCCACCTTGAGAGCAGGGTGGTGGGACTGTCTGTGCAATGGGGCAGGAGCTGTGTGCCTTAGCTGGGGCTGGCCACACTGCTGGCCACACACAGCCCTCGGTGACCCAGCTGCCCGTGCCCTGGGACCAGCACCCCTTGGGCAGCCATCAGTGACTGGTCCCCAAGCCAAGCCTCATCTCTGTGTCAAGAGACTCAAAACCCCTGGGGGAACGCCCTTTAGGTGCGTGGGCTGTGGGTTTTGAGTGGGATCGGGGCACCTGTGCCTGTGTGGGAATAAAGCAGCGCTCACGCAGCGAGAACGTGAGACTTTGGTGCATCTCATACGTGTGCACGTTCGAGGTGCGAGACAGCTGGCGCGTGTGTTGTAGGAGTGACGTCCAGGGCTCGCCTTCCAAATCACCAGGGAACAGTGGGGAAGGGAGGAGCAGGGGAGGAAGGGGAGAGAAGGGGCTGAGAGCAGGTGAAGGAAGAGGAGGAAGAAGTGAGGGAGGGGGAGCCTGAGAGAGAGGGCAAGGGGAGGAGGGATGGGGAGAGAAGTAAACAGGGATGAAATTGCAGGTAAAAATAAAGCCGAAGAAGCCCAGGTGGAATTCATGCAAAGTCTCCTCATCAACACTGCGACTCCCTCCTGTCACGGGAACTGTCATCCGGGCTCGGCTCGTAATGAAAGGGAAAATATTTTATTCAGATTTATTAATTTGAAAATGAAGCCCGCCTGTCGAGAGGGGGACAGTTCTTCTCAATCTGTCATCGTTGAACCACACGCTCCTGACACCGGGATTCATTTGTCTTGTCGGCTCTGACAGTCGGATTCTCCCAGAGCTGTTCCTGGTGGATCGCCCTGGGATTTTAAACCGGATGAAACACATTCCGACAAGGAACAGCCTCTTTATTAATGCAAATTACATGAGGAGGAAAGAGCGTGAGGGAGGGAGAGAGGGAGGGAGGGTGACGCCAGCAGACGCTCTGGTTCCTCTCCCCGTATCAGTCATTTGTTATTTACATTTATACGCATTTTTCAGGTTTAATAAAAGGAGACCGGAATTTTCGGTGACATTTATGGACGGATTGTTTAAAAAAAAAAAAATGGTACCGTCACCAGAAATGTATGCAAAAATACATATATATATACACACACACGAATGCATGCATGCAAACTCCATCTCCCATGGGCAGAGCTGGCTTCGGACAGGGCAAGCACATGGGTTTTCCCGTGGTGCAGGAGGGGTGGCTCTGAGCTGGGAAGGAGGTGTGTGGCAGTGGCATTGGTCTGGCGAGGCTGGTAAGGCGATGGCAGGGCTGTGGCATGTCCCAGCATGTCTGTAGGACCCCTTCTTGGTCCCTGGTGGCAGTGACTGGCTGGAGCAGGGTAGGGAGTGCTGCCTGTGCATGTAGGGTAGAGGGTGGAGGCGAGGCAGTCCTTCCTGCACCCTTGCATACGTGGGGGATGTCTGGGAGGCATGGCAGTGGTGGGATTGTGGCTCCTGGGGATCAGCACGAATTCCCAGGGCATGGCTGTCCCTCCAGCCTCTGCTGCTGCTCTTCACCAGGGAAGATAATGCTCATTAAACATCGGCATCTCCCACTACTCTTGTCTCTATCCTGTGGGCAACATCAAGGTTTCCAGGGTGGGATTTCCCTTGCAAGCCAAGCGTGCCCCCAAGGATCCCAGCTCTGCTAACAGGGCTGGCCCCAGCCCCCTCCCCACCCCGAGGTTCCCTCAGCACATCAGTGCAGCGTAAAACAAATGCCAGAGCTGGGAGCATGGAGGGCCTGAACGTATGTGTCTAATGATGTCTCCGCAGTCTATGGAATGAATATTTAATAGCGCTTGTCAGCAAGATCTTATAGAGGGAGTTCTGTCCTAAAATGCTCGTTAACTCTTGTGATTTCCATGGCAAGCCTCGGTGTTTATGGTGGCCTCTTCCTGGTTTGTCACCTCCTCGGGGTCCCTTCCACCATTCTTCCTCACCCACGGCTCAGCAAAGGCCACCGTCACCATCGTCACCCTCAGCAGTCCCATCCGTGGTGAGGACAGAGGTGTGAGGCAGCAGATGAGCAAGTTGGACCTGACAGATGCCTCCTCCCCAGGGGCAGGTGGGACCCCCTGGTTTAGTGTCCTGAAATCTCTAAGGTGACTTTTTGTGTCCTGCAGCCCCACATGGATCTGAGACTTTTGGCCCCAAATTTCCCCACCCTACTAAAGCTCTGTCAGAGAGACATTCAGGCTTGACTTGAAGGCTGCAAGTGATGGAGAATCTACCACGTCGTTAGGCAAATTGTTCTGCTGGTTAATTAGCTTCACTTTTAATGTGCTTGGAGCAATGAGAACAGTAATTCACGGTAGGAACAGGGACGTGCAGCGAGGGCCTGGAGAGGTGTGGGAGAGGATGGAAAGCCAGAGAAAAAGGACTCAAAATTAGAGCAGAGACATTTTTCAATGAATCTTTAGTCTGTGAGAGGGACAATGAGAATAGAGAGGAGGAAAAAGAAAAGGAAAATGAAATGGAAGAGAAGGAAATATTTCAGAGGGACCAATGTTATTTTTTAATTTGGTTTGAGTTTTGTGAATGCTATTTTTATGACAGAGAACTAAAGAGTAGAAATGACAAAATGCCATTTGGTAACATCCTAGAAATGTACTTTTCCACTTTTCATTCTGAAATGGCAAGTTTTTAAATTAAAGTCTTGGTCCAAAAACTTTTTTTTTTTTTTTTTTTTTAAATGGGAGCAGGGAGTAGCTTTATACTTGAACTTCAATGCTTGAAACCTTCTCTGATGGTTTTCCCAGAGTCACTTGGCTCTCTTTATATTGCCTAGCCCATCCTTGAAATGGGGCAGGTGCCAGCTTATAGAAGAGCCCATAACAAAAATGTCTTTGTTTCTGCAACTTTCTTTCTCCAGATGGACCCATAAGTTGCTCTGAGAGCAAACTCAGGGTTAATCCTCACTGTAAAGGTGCATTAACCCAGCACAGTGGTCACAGATAAAGATGGGGGCTCATTGGAGCTGTGCCCCATCCATGTGTCCTGAGATCAAGGTCCAGAAACCAGGGGGAATAACTCTGGGGAGATGCCCCCAGAGCAGCTCGCTTGCAGGGGAGAAGGAAGCTGTGTCTAGGTAAATATTTCTGCAGTTGTCACGAGCCCTGAGCACAACTGCACCCAGCTGGCAGTGGTGACAGGGACATGGCCCAAGGACAACCTTGGCAGCACCTTGAGGAGCCACTTGGAGCCCTGGCCCCAGCCCCAGCTCAGTCAGAGCACCTCCAGATACTGCTTTCAAGGACCTTCCCACCTGGTCTATGGGGACTGTCTGAAAAATCACTTCTGTCCTTGAATTCCTATTTCCTTGCAAACCCCGTGGCTAGGGCTCAGCCCTGGTGTAATAGGCATCTGCTTGCAGTAATCTCAACACCCCTCCCCAAACCTACTTATAAAATACTGTACCTTGCACCAATTTTATCTGTGACATTGCATAAAAAAAAAAAAATCCATTAAAAGAAATAAAAGCAGGTGCAGCCTGGTGCTGCAAACACTCCTTCACTCTCATTCTCTCCCCTTCGTTCTCCCTCTCCTTCACTCCCGGTGTTTGCTAGTTTGTATGATTAATTTTATCAATTTTCCTGACCTGCTTTGCCACTGAAATAAATATGACAGCTGCAGTGCTGCCTCAATTCGTTCTCTTGCCAAGTGAGCTGCTGAGATGTGTTTTCTTGTTGATCGCAGACTTTGGTAAATATCAAGTAAATAGACTGAAGAGGATTCATTTCAGCAGCTTGGATTGTCAGGACTTCAGCCCGAGAGCACATCCTTCACCGGGGAGACAAAGGGAGAAGGAAAGCTCCTGTCCCTCCCCGAAAAAGCAATCAAGAAATCCTTGCTGTGCACCAAGCACTGCTAGCCCAACCCATAATTAGCAGTGTCAGCAGATGTCTTGGAGGAGACTCCTAAAGTCTGGGTCCTAAAAAAAAAGATCCCTGTGGCCAGGCAGCTACTGCAGAGTGTATGGGCTGGGGAGGCAGCAGAAATGGGTGATTGGGCAAGGCCATCCTCGTCCTTTCCTACATCTCAGAATCATCACTGGAGATGGTCCATTGCCTGGTCTTCTGCTGTCTTGATATCGTGTTCTGTAGCTGTGTGGAACAGAGATGTCCTGTCTCTCCTTAGCAGAAGGTGGCCCAATGAGCCATGGGGGCACCAAAGTCATGGCTGGCGTTGGTGAGCTGAGCAGGGAGTACTGGGGCCAGGGTGACAACCTGGCATTGCAACCTGGCTTTAAATGAATTGCCTGTGTCTAGGACCTAATTTTTCCAAACTCTTTCTCCTGCTGAATTTAAGCCAGGAGTAAGCTGAAGGCTTCCCACCTTTCAAGGAGTCTCTCCTGGAGATCCCCTTCCCTGGTGAGGCTGTTTGAACACATCTCTGGGTGTAGGATCTTAATTGGCACATCCTCCATCCCTGTGCAAGGTTGTGAATATGGTCAAAGCAAGTCCCCCAGGCCATGCAGATGTTACAGGTCACTCCATACCTAGCATGGGAGCATGTGGGGCATTGAATCCCTAAGCAGGGGGCTTGGATCCAGACTATTGCTGCCCTTGCACGTGGCTTCTCACACACAGTGCCAGTTGCTGCAGGGCTGTGCTGGCATGGCAAGGCCCAAGCTCTCTTGAAGTCTAGGGAACTCTCATTGTTGGTTACACATATGGTGTATTGTTATGCACATGGGGAGTTTAAAACATTAGGAGGGAAATTGTTGTGTTAGCATCTCTACCATATGGCCTATTTGGCTGGTGTGGCAGGAGAGAGAAAGAGAACTGAAATATCATTGCTCAGTGTTGGTATTTCAGCAAGCAGTGTCTCTAACTATTGTAATCCTTGCCCTGAGGACCTTTAGGCACCTTTTGGAGAGATGTGGGATCAATCTCAAAGCCTATCTCGAAGCAGCTGCATCTTTCCTACATGGTGACTGTGCTTTGTCTTGGCAAGACTCCCCACAGAGTGCCAGAGCATCCAACCAGACTATAGCAATGAGTGTGTGACTTGGGAGTAATTTCTGGAGAAGGTCCTGGTGTTGATGTGAACAGGAGTGATGCTGCTGGGGCAGCATTCAAGCGCTGTGTGCTCTGCCCTCCTACACAGAGGATTTTGCTCTGGCTCTTTGGAAGTATTTAAGGCTATGTCTGTGGAAGAAGTAGGCATACTTCCTCAGGCATAGCCTTAAATACTTTCTAAGTAGTGCTGGAGAAGAGTGCTGAGCAGAATTTAATAGTATGGACTTTCTTAATGGCATTGTCAAAGCATCCAACTGCGCAAAAGTCTCTCAGTGGGGACTGGTGTGCTGAGAAAATGCTCTCAGTGTTACCAGCCCCACCTGTGCAAAAGCCTCCAGTGTGCCTCCTTTTCCCCAAGAAACCATGAGATTTTTAATTTAATTTAATTCAATTCAGGGGCACTGGAGAAAAATCCAGAGGTTGTTTTGTGCCTTTGCAGACTTTAACCTTTGGGTGCAGTTACATGTAGGCTTTATTTCTATAAACAAAAGCCTTTTGCTGATTTCTAACAATCCTGTATCTTTAAAGACTCTGTGAGCAAGGAACTCTGTATTGAAGGTTTTTCAGTCTAATCAAAGACAAACATTTGCTAGTGTTCATGATCTAGTTAACTGGCAAACAGCAATTACCAGTGCAACCCCAGAGCCGAGCCCTCTGTGCGCCACAGATTTTAGCAAAGCTGCCTTCAGTCGTCACACACAAACACGGGGACAGAGGGAAAAAATAGAATTTGTAAATGTGACCCAGATAAACACGATGCAGGACAGCTTTCTTGAGTCAGCAGAGAGCCTCAAACACCTGCTCATGCCACCTCCTCCACCCTGTAAAGGCTGGGTGGCTGCTGCAGCACCCCACTGTTTCCCCAAAACTGCCACAGCTTCCAGCATGGATGTGAATTGCTAAGCCAGAGCTTGAAACCAGGGACAGGATGAAGGGGGCACTGTAAAATACCTGTAACCGAATATAAACCTGAAGACATAGGGCTCCCCTGCTGCCTCTGCTCCAATTTCGTGCAGATTGACTGTGCTCCCGTAGCTTTACCTTTTGGAATTATTGCATTATTACCATTACTAAGGTGATAATTTTCATTAACGACTTACTGCTGGAAGCTGCAGAGTACAGGATTTTCCATCAGAGGGAAGGTTTAGATGGCTGCAGGGACTCTTCTCTCCTTACCTTTGAGCTCTGGTGGACCACTTCCCTGGGCATTCTGTTCCAGTGCTTGATCACCCTTTCAGTGAAGAAATTTTTCCTAATATCCAATTGAAACTTCCCCTGGAACAACTTGAGGCTCTTTCTTATTTAATCCAGCCAGCCTGGTGCTGCCCAGAGCATGGCCACACAGCCCAGGGGGTGTCCCTGGAGGAGCTGAGCATGGAGCTTGAGCTCAGTGTGCCTGTGCCAGTGGTCCGCAAGGCAGCTCCAAATTTCCCCAGGCACCCTGAGCTCCAGGGATCACTTTTGGCTGTTGGTGAAGCAGCACAAGTGATGGTAGCACCACAGTGTGGTCCTTCCCAAGAAAACCATGCTTCAGCAGCATCGGTCCTGCTGCCAATCCAACTTGCTGTGATGGCCAGCTGGAACTGGGCGCATGAGTGCCTGGGAGCATCACCAGGGAGCAAAGGGCAGCAGCACTCCCCTCCTTCCCATCAAGATGTTCCAAAGCCTGGCTGCTGTGTTGACTGGGCATATTTTTTTACTGACGCAGATCACCTTGGTCCAGCAAGGAGCTCACACAGCAGCCGCTCATCATCAATTCAGATACCCCCTCCCCTCTTCTCAAGGACTTCTGAGAGCAAAAGGCTCGTGGCTACAAAGATTTACACCTCCTCGGCAAGGGTTAACCTCATCTGGCAGCCACTATTGTCTCAGGACAAGTTGTCAGTCTGTGAGAACGTGCCGTAATGGATTTGAAGTGGATTGCTTAGCCCACGGAGAGGGTGATGCTGTATTTATTGAATAGACATTAAAAAGAACATTTCTCAATTTCTCAGCACTGAACTCGAGGTCAATGGATCTTTTTGGCACTGACATGCTGAGTCAACTCCTAGCTTAAAGCTTTTAGAAGGACCAGGGTTAGATGAAAGGATTAGACTCCGTCTTTAGCGTTTCCCTGGCAAAATCGTTGGGTGCTAAATCATTTATGTTGCTTTGCGGTGCTTTGGTTGGCCTCTCCCTGCTACCTTGGACAAGAAAAAAAAACACCCATTTTTTTTGGATTGGAAAGACACAAGTTGATTATTTCCACTGTGCTGAGGTGGATGCAAAGTGCATTGGGCTCCTGAGGCCATTGGGCAGCTGCCGAGAGGGCTGCAAAGCCCTTTTCCCTGAAGAAGGAGGGAGCTCTGTGGCGAGATACAGTGCCAGCCCACCCACCCCATGACGAGAGGGCCCCGTGGCTTGCTGTATGCCAACAAATTCCTTGTGCACGAGCAAGACAGAATTTTAATAATGACCCAGCGATTGATTAGAGCAGCCCTGACAGCGGGGGCTGGCTCGGTGGTCAGTCTGGAGCTGATGTCCATGGGAGCAATGGGCTTCCCTGTGCCCCAGCCTGTGGGGCAGGCTCTGGGCAGTGCTCCCTGGGTGGCAGGGGGGTTTGCCTGAGTGCCAGGCAGCAGGCAGAAGCCATCCAAGGGGTTTGGAGCTAAGGGGATGAGGTTATGCTCTGCTCACGGTTACAGTGGGGTAAGTCTGGAGCATTGCACTGACTGCAGGAGATGTTTCCATAGATTCCGACCTCCCTAGTGTCACGTACATTGCTGCTGTTCCCTGTGGTTTCAGGCAATTTTGTTGTGCATTAGTGTCATACTAAGGGCAGTGCTGGACAGGTGGGTTTAGATGAGCCTGTCTAACCTAAGCTAAGCAAGCCTTGGGAAAGGCATTTTTGGGAACGGTACCAAGCACGAAAATGGTGATGAGTGATGAGAAGCTGCTGCGGTGTTCCTGCTGTGCATCCCTTGTCAATCACGTTGGCTGCTGGGGACAGACATGCCCCTGCGCTGATTCCAGGTCCTCTTGGGAGGAGCTGGAAGGACCAGAGTGGATGGAGCAGCATCTCTTCCAGCAGGGGAGGAAGGCAGCCCTCCTCCAAAGCACTACTTGATGTAGTTGGTGTCCCTGCCCATGGCAGGGGAGGTTGGACCACATGACCCTTAAAGGTCTCTTCCAAGCCCAACCATTCTATGATTCTATGATTCTACCTTCTCCTGAAGCCTTCCTGCTTGCAGCCAGCATATCCCATGCCAGCAGCTCTTTTGTGCTCTGCAGATCCTCATCCCGCAGCCTTTTCTCAGGCCAAATCCCTGTTGCAGCCAGCACTTTCCAGCAGTTTCAGGCCTTCTGGTAGCAGTGCAACAAATAAAATGCAATCCGCCTGTATCATAAAGTCAAATAAAAATGAAACTGAACATCCACTTTGCAGACAGCAAGTACACTGTAAATTTATGAGATCATATCTCGTGGAGGACAGGGTACTTAAGGGGGGAAGGAAGGGGCTGGCAAAAATGGGAGAGAGCGGCCGAGGGGTAGTAAATATGTTTTCAATAATGAAGAGGCCCGATTACCCTCTTTGCAATAAAAACGTGCACAAGGCAGAGCTGCCGTAAAAATTACTCCCGAGCAGCCTGGTGTATTTGCACCTTGTCATCTTGTCAGCTCCATGCAAATTTGCACGGCGCCCTTAGCTGGCGCGGGGATGCCGAGGACTCGGGGATGGTCCTCCCTCCCCAGAAAGGCCATTCCATCGGCAGCCCCCAGCACCCCAGGTCCTGCCCGCCACCCCCTCCCACCCTGCCAAATGCACGGATCTGCCCGTAACCGTGGCAACCAGCACAAATGCAGGATGCAGGGATGGAGTGGAGGATCACTGGGGTGCCACGTGTCCTGGGTTTCTCTCCAGCCAGGCGAGGGGGAAGCACAGTGGGATTCGGGATGTGGCTCCTGTGGCTGGTTTTGTCCAGCCAGGAGTCCTGGCCACGTGGGCAGGTGACATTTCCCTTTTTTGGGTGGCATTACCCATCCTCCCTGAGGCCAGTGGTACTGCATGCTGTCCAGGCCCCACCGATAGCACTGGGTGCCATTGAGTGTCATGAATTTAAAGCAAAAAATAAGGATTTTGTTTTCTCCTGGCACAAGACAGAGCAAAGGCTGAGGCCTGAGCTCTCAGAAGGTGGTTTTTCAAGAGGTGAGCGTTCAAACCAATTGAAATGAGGGGATGTAAAGAGCACAGGAGAAGCTTCAAGTTGTCTGAAAATCAGTCTGAGCTGTCCTCAAATAAACCACTGCTGGGCCCAGAAGAAAGCAATTACACAGGGGCTTAGCTGAGCTGATTTAACAAAGCTGCAGTAATTAAACCTCATACACTTCAGGCTGGGGATTCAGCTCTGAGTGCTATCAGGATCCTGTGTCGGAAGGTAAATCTTTTTGGTATGAGCAGCTGAGAGGATTTAAACCAATATAATTTTGCTTTCTCTCTGTCCTGCCTCTTGGCTGAGACATCACCCTTGTGGCTGCTGGTGGGCTTAGCAAGGATTTCTTCTGTGGAGCAAAGCCAGAGCAGAGTAAAACTCCCAGGTCTGTTGCTTTCTGCACCAGGACATACAGCCCAGAGCTGCATTACTGGAGGACCTGGCAGGCACCTGACTGCTAAGAACACTTTACTGACTTGATCTGGCAGATTCAGAGTAAAAAAATCCCATCCTTTGGGGTTCATGACCCCGACTAGAAGCCTGCTGAAGCTAATGGGAGCCTTTCTCTGGCCTTCAATGGGCTTTGAATTTGGCTGCTGTGACGGAGCGAAAGCGCTGAGTGTCGGGGCCCTATTAAGGATGGAGATGGCCAGGGGTGGAGGCAGCCCGGCAGCCTGCTGGGGTGCACGAGCCCTGACCCACTGCTGGAAGCGCCGTCTGCGGGCACTCGGCGTGCCAGCCATCACTGCCGGAGTCACGGGCTTTGAGGAGGGAAGAAAGAAGTCGTGGTCGTGTAGCTTGACCTCTTCTATTCAAAGCGAGATCAAAGGAGGGCCAAGAAAGAGCAGAGGAGGCTGTTGTGCCCAGTAGCTGAATGGAAGATGAATGGGAGAGGAGTAGGGGGAGCTGGGGGCTTGGGCTTGCAACAAAGCGACAGGATTCAATTAGTGGGAGAAGTTGTATTCTGGAATTGCAGTACTAAAGGGATGCAGCTGGGGCAGGGAAAGCAGGCAGGGGCATCAGGAGAAGGTATGTTTTCCATGTCAAGGGTGCGTGTGTTGGCATGGAGGGACAGGAAATAGGGGATTAGACTTGCTGGACGTCTCCAGCTGGTTGTTAAATGGGAAAACACTGGTGGGCCTCCAGCACACCATGTAAAGGAAGCTTTAGTTGAGCAGTTGGCATAATAATTTGGTTAATGTGGGATATCTCTTCCTGGGGAAAGAAGAGTCTTGGGGGTGTGTTGGTGACCATCTCCCTCACCAAGGGTGGGAGAACAGGGAAGAGCCTGTTTCTGGTGGTTACTCCTGCAGCAGAAGCTGGCTAGGGATGTGGGAGATGCCCTGTTAGAGTTGCTGAGAAATGATTGAACCAGTGCTGAGGGGCAGGAGGGAAGAAGGAGAATGCTGGGTCTATGCACAGATGTGGGCACTCCAGCAGCAGCTGATCATGCCCAGGTAAGGCCCCCAGGGAAGCTGATCATGAGGGAGAAAAAGCTGTTAATGAGAGCCAGTCACAATTCCTTGTGGGCACAGTTCAGACCACGATGTCGTAGGAGAAAAAGGAAAAGGACTCAGATCTGAGAAAGAAACCTGAGGGAAATGAAAAGTAGGTCAGGTCATGAAGATCAAGTACAGAAGTGCAGTGTGCACATGCAGAGACAAGATCAGATAAGCCAAGGCACATGGTGAGATGCAATTAGCAGGGGACATCAAGTGTAACGAGAGATTGCTCTAGCAGTACATCAGCAGTTGCTGGAGGACCACAGAGGTGTTGGTTTGGTACTCAGGGGCAGGGAAAGCGCTCGGCAGATGATGCCAAAGAAGCAGCATCCCATTTGTTTTCCCCTAAGAAGGTCAGCTGTGACCCTAATTAAGTACTAGCGAAAAATACACCTACCTTTAAAAAGGGAGAAAAGTAGGAAAGGGATAATTATGAAGATTTCAGTCTAACTGCAGTTCCCAGAAAAGTACTGGGACATGTAGTCAAACTTATGAAAGCCTAGGAGAAAATGGGGGTGTAAGAAGAGGTAACAGGTGGCTTCAAGGGAAATTATGTCAGCCTGGTAGGATATCCTTGCCTTTGCCCAGAGAAGCTGTGGGTACCCCATCCCTGGAAGTGCTCAAGGCCAGGCTGGATGGAGCTCTGAGCAACCTCGTCTAGTGGAAGGTGTCCCCATGGCAGAGAGTTGGAATGAGGTGGTCTTTAAGGTCACTTCCAACCCAAACCATTCTGGGATTCTGTGTATTACATCTCCAGGAAAGAAGACCCAGGAAGCTGAGCATCCTGGGTTTGGCACAGTGGTCTCATAAGTGTGGAAGAATCATTTATATTAAATGCTAGAGGCTGAAAAAGTGGCCAGAAATTCAAACTCAGGCTTGCACTGAAAGAATTTGTTGAACAAGTGTGCATAGGGCGAGTGATGTCTGGTAATGCTCCATATTTTCATTAGTAACTCTGGATGGTGGAATGGGGCTGCAGTTGTTTCCAGATGACACAAGCCCAGCTGAGTTGGAGAATAAGAGTAGCATGCAAAATAACTCAAATAAATGGGACAGAGAGTCTGAGAAAACGGCATGACTGGTGCAGGGTTGTTTGGGACTTTTAGACACAAGCTTAGTGGGTAGTTTGGTCTGGCAAGTGCAGATGAATAGGTGCTGCTCCTGCCTAGGTGAGCAGAATGAGATGATAGACTAAAATACATAAAGGGGGAGGTGGCTGAGAGTGAGAGAAGATGCTGTATGGAGAGAAGAGAAAGTCAGAATGGACATGGGCAGTTAGCTAACAGGACAGGGAAGGTGTCTCAGGTTTGGGAAGGACCAGGGAAAAAAAGGTAAAATATTCACAGAACATTAAGAAGTGTTCAGCAGGTTGTGCTTTATCTTAAGGCTGCAAAAGCTTGGGCAGGGGAAGCTCTGATGGTTGCTCAAACAAGTATGGTACATGGTGAAGGGATGGAGTTCTCCCCTTTCCCACTGCAACCTTGTCAAGTGCAGGCTCATCAGAACTAATGGAGATACTGTTGTGCAAACCCAGGTCTGGAAAAAGGAGTGAATGTCCCATTGCAGAAACACTGACAGCCGGCATCGAGAAATATTGAGAGCCCAGGAGATCTGTCCCAACTTGCCAAGTTATTAAAAACCAGCACTTCATAAATCGTACACCATCCTCTGAAGCTTCTAGAGGTTTCATGAAGCCAAAATGTCCCTGATCAGTGGCTGGTGATGGTGTCTGTGAGCCAGTACTGTCTCAGATGAAAACAGGTTGGAAAATAACTTCAGGAAAATAGCTGCCTGTTGTGATATTGAGACTGGCAAACCTTCAGAAGTGTAACTTTGGGCAGCTGATATTAGGGAGAAAAAATTCACCCAGACTCTCTTAAACCAAAGTACATTGAAGTGAGCAAGGATACCTGTGCCCAATTTTTTCATGCAAAGGGAGGGTTTTTTCAGGTTCAGCAGGCAAATGGCCAGTTCATCTGCCCCCACCCCTCCTGTATTTCACAGTGGATAAAACAGGGTCACAGTTTCTGTTTGCAGTGTAGGCTTGTTGTGGCTTTATTTGCCTGTGCCTCATTCCCATGAATTGCCAAGGCATTTTGGTGGGAGAGAACAGGGAAAAGGGTCTTCAGAAGAAGATGGCAACAGGTTACTGAGGTGGAAGAACAGCTTCATCACGGGCCATGTTGGCATCTTGGCTTTGTCTCTGCTGGGACACCAATCTCCTCCACAGCCTTGGTGTTTTCCAGTTCCCCTGCCCAAGCGAACAAGGCTTTTGCCTCTCCTTGCAGGGAGTAAAGGACCTGGTGTGAGACCATCCCTTGCTCGTGGTGCACCTGCACCAGAGGGGTCTCAGAAACTTCTTGGCCTTTTGCTTCTTGATATGCTGAGTGGACAGAGCCCCAAACCCACACCTGTGGCAGAGCCAGGAGAAGCAGTTTTCACCAGGGCTTGTTGCAGCGAGAATATATAATTTCAAAGCCCTACGGATCAAATGCAGCTGGTGGGTGGAGCTGCACTTACCTCTCGCCTTGTCCAGAAGTTTGAACAGCAGAACAAACGATTTGATCATGTTTTTATTGTGCTTCTCCCTCCCTTTCTCTCAGGGAGCTATAAACCAGGGATAATCTGTAATTCTCCCAGGCTAAATGTGCTGCCCGGCCACCTGAGCATCACTACCTGGCCGGGGAAACGCCCTCCCATCTTCTTCTCGGGGAGGCGGGGTGTGTGCCGGCTCTGCCTTCCCAGCTGGCTCTCGAGTCCGGAGACCCGAATGTTCCCCGAGGGAATCATTTATTGGGATGCTAACAGAGGGAATTAAAAGGATGCTCCTCCACCGGCTCGGCAGCTGCGGGAATCCTGTGGCTGTGCCCAAAGGGTGGTGATGGGGAGGGAAAAAGCATGGAGAAGTAACTGGAGGCTGGGAGCCTGTTTGCAAGGAAATTAAACTAAAAATGTGTAGAAAAACAGCCGTGGGGCTTCATTTTCGAACTCGGAGTGGTATCCAGTAGGTCTGAAAAGCTGTTTTAACACTTGAGCACCGGCAGACTGCAGAACCTTATTGTCGCTGAAATATTAGTGCTCTTCCCTCCCTTCACTATAGCAAAATGAAACGGAAAAGTGACCATTTGCTTGGTTCAACCCACCTAAAAACAATTCACAAACACCCAGTGGCGGGCAAAGCCTTTTTCTCCCCATTTCTTCCGCCTCCCTCTCACAAAACACCCATTTTCAATGTTATACCCGAAGCTGCCTGTTTTGCTGTTAGTGTCAGAGGAGGGGAGGGAAAACCACCGCCAAAAAACCCAAAAAAACCCACAAGAACTTTAAAATCAATACTTTTTATTGTCTGTGAAAAAAAAAGAAATTAATTTTTTTTTTCTTTTTTTTTTTTAAAGCTCAACACTTTTGATGAAAGGCTCCCCGAGGAAGCTCCCTCTACGGGCGATGCTGAGACAGCGTTGCTCCAGCTCCACGCCTCGTCCTGCACCACAATCCCACGGGTCAGCCCCTCACCGTGGGCACTGACACTGCAGGAGCAGCCGGGGCTTCCAGGCTGTGAAACTTTTACATTAAAGCCTCTCTTTTCTTTTCTTTTTTTTTTTCCTTTCTTTCTTCTATAGAATACGGTTAAGAAATAATCCCAAAAATATTTCATGTTAATCCGAAGCAGTAGGATGCTCTGGTAGCACTGGAGATGGTATCAGTGGGTGCAAGAGGCTGTGGAAATGGATGGATCTGCTCAGCTCTGAACGAAAATTTGCATCTTGTGATGAAAATCCAGGTTATTTGATTAGGAATGTGCTTCTGTATTTCTGCTTTTAAAAGCGATAGGGGTGGGGAAAGCTAAAGCCATTTGCATATCTTGGTGTCCCTGTCCATGGCAGGGGTTTGGAATTTGATCTTTAAGGTCCCTTCCAATCCAGACCATTCTATGATTTTCTCCTCTGCACTTTGGATTTACAGCTGTGCTGAAGGCACTGACAGTGAGCTCAACCTTCCTTCCCACCACAGCCATGGTTGGGAATCAACATCTGAGCCCTTACCAGAGCTCTCACCAAGCAGCAGAAGTGAAAGAAGGATAGAGCCCAAAGGTAAGGACACCAGTGGGTCTTCTCCTTTGTGGTTTGCAGGCGGCTCTGGAAATATTTGTGGTGGCTCCAGATGTTCAGTTTGGTTGACCTAAACCAGCTGTTGACTGTTCAGTCAAAATTTAACAGACTCATATGGAATGCACAGAATTCTCCACCTCAGGTGCTAGTGTGAATTTTGTTAGGGCAGCTGTTTGCAAGGCGCTGATGGGAAATGTTGAATTTTAACCTTCTATAAAAGTCTGGAAAATGCTTCTACTCAGCATTGTGATAAAAAGACGAAATTTAAGAGTGGCCATCAGAATGGGCATACAATGCTATAGAGATATTTTGATTCTGAAATATTGGCTGGTCTTTAGAGTAAGTTCAGGATCAAAGGGAGAAGCATTGCGGCTGTGAAATCAAAAATTCCTCCTTATGTGGAAGATTTGGAGTTTGCCAAGGGCAGGAGGTCTGCCAGAGCACTGTGCAGTGTGGAGCTGAGGCTCAGCACACTGGAGCAAAACAGTTGGTGTTGGTGGCAAAAAGTTTGGTCCTTCAGAGAAAAGGAAGTTTCAGTTTATAGGTTTGATGGTTCCGAAGGGAAAAGATGGTACATTTTCCTGATCTATGGTTATCCTTCTCCAAGTGATGGTGTCGCAGCATGGGCTGCACCAGAGCTCCTCTCAGAGGAAAGGCTGGCTGTGGGCCACTGCAGGATGCAAAACACAGGCTTGAATCTGTGACTACCAGTCCAAATCTTCCCCAGGCTCTTGGGGTGTTGAGGGAGGGATGTGGAACCCCAGAACTCGTTTAAAAATGCGTGTCACCTGCCCTGGGGACAGCCCTGCTGTGGCTAGCACGTGGCCCTGAAGGTGGCAATGATGGGACAGACGGGAGGGTGTCTGAGCTCAGACATGTCCCTGACAACTCTTCAAGGCTGAGTTATGTGGAGTCGTCATGTTAACGTACAGCCAGTGAGAAAGATAGGAGAAATACCGCCACACAGAGATCCATATTTTTCCCCACTGAGTAAAATACTGTGTAATTTTATCTAGTTACTATAAAACAGTTTATACTCCTTGTTTATAAAAAAAAAGAGAAAGCCCCCCATATTTCACTTCTGCTACTGACAGGCTATGGAGGAAAAATAGATGGTTTCTTCTGCATTTAATATTTCAAACCAAGTAGACCCAAAAGAAAAGGCAGCAATTAACCACAAGTACCAGCAATGTGTTCCTTGTGTATCTTCTCTCTGGACTTGGCTATGAAGAATCAGTTAAGTATAAACTTATTTACAGTCATGTTAAATCTTTTAGCAATAATTTTCCAAGCTAGGCAGGAAAGCAGTGCAGCTGCCACACTCACCTTTCAGACCACAGACTTCTGAGATGAGACCTGCGTCTCATATTTTGTCAGGATTTAAATCCTTTACAGGATAGTTAGGAAATGATTAGCATATGTCTGACTACATGTTGGAGTAAGTTTATATACATACACAGGGAAGTAAACTTTTAAGCCTGGCAGAACCCTAAACAGGGGCCAAATAGTAAACAGAGGCATTGACTGTGGTGTGAGTTCTCTACCTTTGTGTGCTTGCCCACATAAAGGTGCACATTGCATGTGCAGGGCTATGTATTTTCCCCCTTCCACTGCAAATTCCATTTGAGATGTGCCCTGTGGCTTCAAGTGACTGAAGGAGAGATACCCAAGCATCATCTTGCCCCCGTCTGAATCACCTTACCATCACTGCTTGGAGTCTTGTCACCTAAATAGCAGGGCTGTAAGACCAGGATTAGCTGAACCCTCAGCAGGAATCCAGCCAGGACACAGGATTCCTTGCCTGCTGCCTCCTCCCCTGCATAGCCTGCACCCAGGCTGGCAGCATCCTGTGACTAACTCTTCTAGACTGGATTTCTCCAAGGGACGACCAGCGCTTAATTTGGCTGACTCTGTGCTCTGCGGGAGCTCTCATCCATGCCAGCTTGAGTCCTAGCAAAAACCCATCATCATTAGTCCTCCAAAGGAACAGCTCGGATATTCTCCACCCCCGTTCCTGCAGGCTGGGCTGTACTGTGCCTTCCCACAGACCGAAATTCCCCTGGTGGGCTCAATTACAGCAATCAGCCTTCATGCTCTTTTCAATGGCGCTGCTGCCTCCGACTCCGCGTGGCCACCGTGGTGGGGCCGGGAGCAGCATCGATCCCACAGGTGTCGGGGGAGATGCCGCGGCTCATCCAGCTGCACCAGACCTGCGGCCAGGACTCTCTGTGCTGGATGGGCTTGTCTCTCAGGGGGTTGCCCTAATTGGAGGCGCTTGGGATGCGCCCTGGCTCTGTACTTGAGGAGGTGGCTGGAGCAGAGCGCCGAGCACATGCTCTCCTTCAGTGAAGGCTCCAGCTCGCAGCACATTGACTCTGGTGCAAGGCAGAGCTGGGCTGGGGAGGATCTGGCCAGTGTGCATTTCTCTTTGCTAACACTTTGGCAGCCTCTCAATGAACAAACCACTAGAAAACAAATCTGGAGCAGCCCTTGGCTGCGGTGGCCAGACCTCGGCTGTTAACTGGGCTGAAGAGTACCAGCTGCTCTGCTCCTGCCCCAGGGAGGAGAGGCCCTTCTGCCGTGGTCTGGGGACTAGAAATGCGCCTGAACCAGCTCCTGCAGACTGAGATGGCTTCTAGACTCCAGCTCTGGATCCAAATCGCAATTTCATGGCTTTACATGCTACCTGAACCAACATCTTGGCTGCAAATATCTCTCTGCTCTACAAGGACAAATAATATAGTGGTGACAAACTTTTTTTCTGCCCACAGCTCTGTATAGTAGTGACATTGAAGTCCAGTGCTCTGGCTTGGACTTCCCTGGCTGCAGCCAGGACAGTGCTTGCATTTAATTCCCTTTTTCCACCCCTCTGGCAGCAGGGCCTGATGGGCAATGCGATCTGCCTGGTTTTGTGCTGCAAGTGGAGAATGTGTGGCTCATGGTGCTTGAGCCCTGGGTGCAAGAGGAGCTGTGCTCAAGGGCAATGAAGCTTCCCTGTCTGGGAATGGGGAGCTAGGATGGCTTTTCCAGCTCTCCCTGCATTGCCTATCTGCCTGCTTATCCCCACTCCCTGCTGATGCCTGTGGACCCCTTCCCATATGTCCCTGATGCTCTTCTCCTAAGCTTGGCCCTCTGCCCAAAACCTCTAACTTGTGTCTGTCAGGCCTGAGGATGTTGTGGAACTGAGCTGTGTGGAGATGGTTTCTGGTTTGGAGCAGCAGCATGTAGGGCAGGTAGTCCTGAAGGCTCCAGTTCCAAGAGAGGCTTGGCAAGGGAGGATGAGGACAGAGCAGGGAATGTGTTATTTTTCCTCTTGCAAGGCATTAATTAACCCTTTCTTGGGAAAATACTGAGCCTGGAAAACCTCTCACTCTCCTTGTGTTTTCTAGTGGTGCCTGTGCAGCAGCAGTGCAATGCTGGTGCTCAGACACCAGCTGTGGTCACACAGGGCTTTGCATCTGCTGGTGAAAAAAGACGTATGCCAGTTATAAATGGGAAAGATTTGGTAGATGAAATTTGTTTTCCTATTTTTCTAAATCTTGCTGGTGTTTCATATTTTAAAGGGCATTGCCCAGATTTGCTGTGGGTTGAAAAGCAAGGGAGGAAACTACCTCTGTTGTGCAGAACTTTCTCCATCCTCTTCAAATGGAAAACACTGCTCACAGTGGCTTTGTCCTGTGTTTGCCCTTTGTGCCTGTGGCTGCAGTGGTCCCCAGCCCTTGCTGGCCCATGGGCTGTGATAAGCAGCAGGAAACATTCAGGGTGTTGTAACACCCCTGCCTGTCCCCAGTGGGTGAGGACACAGCCATCCCTGGATGAAAGGGTCCAGGGGCACTGAGCCATGGCAGAGGAGAATATTGCAGATGTGTTGCAAAATCTTGCAGGGGAGGAGGGGTTGGGGGAGGAGATGGGTCAGCCTAAATCCTGAGCAGTCCTCAGAAGCATCTCTGAGGGTCCACCATGACCCCAAAGCTGTTGCAGTAGATGGGCTCATCCCTTGAGCCATTTTCCGAGTGAGTTGGTGCTCAGCTCCCACCCTGCTTCTGTCTCCCACCTCTTTTCTCCTCCTAGGATTCCCCTCCTGAAGCCGCCTCAACCTGCTGTGGCACCTTCTGTCAAACGCTTCACACATTTGTCACCAAAATGTTTTGGCAGCAGCAGCATCTCTAGGTTTTGACATAATCCCGACAGGAGACTTTCTCAATTATTACTAATGGAACATTATGCTCCTCTTTGGGAACTCCTGCATGAATAAAAAAGGGTCATTAATGACATCTGCGCAGAGCCCGGAAATTATTAGTCAATGCTTATACAGTTTTATTTTATTTTTTTAATTTTTACATATATATTTTCTTAAGCTCCTGGTAATTTCCCATCTTGCCTCCCACCCCCTTCTCCAAAGTCTCCCATGCAAACTGGAGCCGAGCTGGGTTATTGTCAATGTTCTTGCATTTGTGCAGGTAAACGCTCTTCCCCTCCCACCCTTCCTTCCCTTTTATTCCCTCTTGGCTTCTTTAAAGATTGCAGCTCTTGTTTCAGTCCCAGGAGATCCCATTGCACCTTTCTCTGGGCTTGATTTTATTGCCAGACAAGCTCAAATACTTCTTGGACTTGAAGAAATCATTATTGTCCTGCTCCTAACAAGGCAGTGGTGGAGAGGGAGCAGTAGGACTGTGTCCCACAGCCCGTGGCTATTGGGGTGGTCTGTCCCCACTCCCTGCAGGATGCTGGTGGTACAAAAGAGATGCTGGAAGAGGGATTGGAGATGTCTCCGAGTGCCACATAGCATCACGCAACAGGGAAGCTCCACTTGGATCATTTTGGAGGACTTTCTGGACACCAAACTATTGGGGTCTTTTCTGTCCTTCTGCCAGGTATTCAGTTCCCTCTGCTCAATACCCCTGCAACTGCCCAAAGAAGGCTTTTTCTTTATGTTTTTTTTTTACAGAATGCTGCAGTAATTTGCAGAACTGGACCCTGTCACGGGCCTCTGTGACAGAGCCCCACAGAGATGTGACAAAAAAAAAGGTGCCTCTGCCCTGAGCCATTTCAAATGGCTCTGCAAGTCACAGCCACTGAGGAGGTGACAGGCACAGTGGGCTGGAGGCTGCATCTGTCTCATGTCCTATGTCAATAACAGGTGGATTTGAGCCCTGAGCCAGTGGCTGTGCCAGTGGCCTGGCCAGCAGGACCAAACTCTGAGGCCATTCCTGTTGCTGCATTGTTGTGCTGACACATGTGGTGTTAGTTTTTATTCCCAAAAATAAAAATAAGGAAAGGAGAGATTTGGGATGATGGTTGGGCTTTCGGTGGTATCTCTTATGGCATATGGAAGAGGAGAAAACTGACATTTTCATTGGCTGAAAGCTGCTTTTTCTTCCCTAGGTTGGTATCAGTCAAATATGCTGCACAGAAGTTGAAGATGGTGTTGGTCCATACCCAGAAGGGAGAATCTTGGTGTCCTGCAGTCACTCTGAGATGTCCATCTCCATGGTGAGTGTCCCTAATGCTGTTTAGTGGGAGAATCTTCCCCAGGCCATCAACTGTGACCAGCAGAGATGTGGCTGCTGTGGGGCTTGACTTGCTCAGCAAGGCAAGGGGCACCACCTGGGCGAGGGGTTTGGCCCAGGTGGGAGATGTGACTATTCTCCCATGGGATGCTTGTGGCCTGGACTCTTCGCAGAGCTGTTGCACGTCCCTGAGGAAGGTCAAGCAAGGATTGCCAGCCTCCATTCACACCTGGCACTTGGGGTAAAAGGTCGACGCAGTAACTCTACAAAGAAAACTACTAAACAAGAAATAGACTCCTTTAAAAAAAAAAACAACAACCAACAACAACATCCCTTGGAGAAAAGATATTTCAACCCCTTTTTGATTTATGACCTACTATAGGATATTGAGACGTTATTTACAATCGATATACACTCCTGCAGGACTCCCGCCGGAGCCATAGACCCCGCCTGTTAGAGTGGAGACTGGTCAGCCTGCTCCACTGGAAGTGCCAGCCATGTCCTGCTGGAACAGGCTATAAAGCTGGATGCAGCTGTATATCTTTCAGAAAATGGACCTGGTTACACATGTCTTTGGGCAGCTGACACAGGGATATAGTTTAGGGCTAAGACAGCAGTTCAGTAGCAGAAATCAGCATTCCTCAACCTTGCCAATAATGAAATCTCTTGCGCAACATAGAGAGCTCCATGGCCTTAAAGGTGCAAAATGGAGTTGTTCACTTGACTTATAATGGAATTGGGCCAATTTTGAAGCAAGCACTGGATTTTATTCTGGGATTTTATCCTTAAAGGGGGATTTGCAAACACTTTAAGGGGTGCGTGGGGGGGAAATTCATTCCGCGTAAAATTGCGTCCTGGCCTCGTTCCAGTTTGGGTAATTACGTTCTCTTTCTGTAGTGGCTGCAGGACAAAGGGCCATTCATCACGCTCCAAAGTGCTGCAAAAGGCTCCCGTGTTCCACCGGAGAAGTGCCTACATTTGAATCCAAGCGAGAAAGTTTTCTCCCCGTGCTCCGGGCTGCTCCGGAGAGTAATGGAGCTTGGCGCTGCTTTAGGATCCTTTTGGGTGAGATATAGGGGCAAGCACCTTGTCATGCGCCGCTCAGGCTCCAGCAAATCTGGGTAAGTAGGGCGCTCAGCAAAATAGATTCCTTCCAGCCTCCTGTGGCTCGCCTTTCACCCCAAGGACATGCTTGTCTTTGCAGAGCGCTGCTGGAGCTCCAGGGGATCTCTCTGGAGCAGAGGAGCTGGACTCCCTCTCTCCAAACCTCCCATTTTGGAAAGGCCTATAAGCAAGAAAGTGGGTCGCATCCAGCTGAGCAGGACTCAAGGACTTGGGGTGCGTTCAGAAGTGGTGCAGGGGAGACTGCAAGGGCACGGGTGCTCTGCCTTCCTTCTCCCACGTCTCCATACAGGCAGAGAAGAAATATTTGCAACCCTTTCTCCCGCTTTGCTTTGACCCTTAGGGAGGGTCACGCTTAAGCAGCGGACCACAGCTTTCAGTGGAAGCAATAGAGCATTGGATATTAGGAAGTAATTCTTTACTGTGGGTGTGGTGAGGCACTGGAACAGGCTGTCCAGAGCAGCTGTGGATGCTCCATCCCTGGAAGTGTTCAAGGCCAGGTTGGATGGGGTTTGGAGCAACCTGGTCTAGGGGAAGGTGTCCCTGCCCTTGGCAGTGGGTCTGGAATGTGATGAACTTTAAGATCCCTTCCAACCCAAACTGCTCTATGGTTCTAGGATTCCTGAACTCCCTGGTAGCTCTGTTTGCAGTCACTCTCTGTTGAGGCAGAGTGAGGCCCCACAGTGGCAGCCCAGGTGCTCAGGTAGAGGCCAGTCAAGGTGGCAGCAGCAGGAGCAGCAGCATCTCCACAGGGTGAGGGGGCATGTCTGCGTGCCACCCACCAGCTGACCTGCCAGGGAGCATCCTTGGCCTATGTGCCTTGAGAGTGTCCCTTTAAAGCAATTTGTAGACTGTTATCCTGTATCATTAACCTAATTAGTGTAATTGCCGCCATTTATGTAATGAGTATAAATACTGGAGGAATCCCATAATTAGGAGATGTAATTAGGTAATTAATAGATGACATGGTAACAAAAATCCAGGGGAAACTTTGCAAGGTGGACACTCTGTGTGTGTGTGTGTGTGTGTGTGGCTGTTCTGACACACCGGTCTTGCCGGATCTGTTGCAGATGTGCTCCATGGTTGGCTCCAGCCTGGAGCCCCTCTATAGTCCATGGGCAATGGAAAGGGACCTTCAGGTGATGTGAGAAGGCTCTTTTGGATCTCTGTAGATCTTGCAGGGGGGATCTGGAGAGCCAGGATTTGCTCAAGGGGAAGAGCAGAGCTGTGACTGTTGCCTTGCCATGCTTTACTTTTAGATCCTGCGAGAAGCAAGGTGAATTTAGCAGAGGTCTGAGATGTTCCCTGGCCCTAGGCTGGAAGGTGGCCTGAAGTCCTGTTTGCCCCATAGTGCTTCTCTGCTACAACCAGTGCTGGAAATAGCATGACAGCCAGCTCTTGCACCAATAGCCTGCCTGACTGGAGGATAAGGAGCCTCAGGGTGCACTCAGCTGCCTGATAAAGTCCCATTTTAGTTCTCCTGTGGGTTTGGCTTAGAAAACTGATTGGAGCTGGAAATTGTGTTTGTGCTGTGAAGAGCTGATAAAGTTCCTGCTGTGCCTGAGGAGCATTTTTTTAGAGCTTCTTGAATTGTGAGTGTTTTAGCTGGACCCTTTTTAGTAGTTGAAGTGTTGATTTTTTTCCTGCTGCTCTCTGTTTCTTGCTCCTCAAAGCCTGTTCATGCTTCTAGAGAACTTAAT
This sequence comes from Anabacerthia variegaticeps, assembly GCA_035583185.1. Taxonomy (NCBI): domain Eukaryota; kingdom Metazoa; phylum Chordata; class Aves; order Passeriformes; family Furnariidae; genus Anabacerthia; species Anabacerthia variegaticeps. The sequence goes on along the minus strand of JAWWEW010000006.1, from coordinate 28,645,977 downwards.
GTCTAGATATACCTGAAGAAAACAAGCTGCAGATAAAGAAAATCTTTTCTTTGGGGATTTTCTGGTGTGATGTTGTTGGTCATCTGGATTCCTGGTTGGCATCTGCCGGAAGGAATCACTCCCACCAGATTTCAGTACCTGAAAGGGGTCTGCAAGTGAGCTGGAGAGCTACTTTGATAGGGTCTGTAGTGACAGGACAAGGGGAAATGGCTTTAACCTGAAAGAAGGCAGGGTTAAATTGGATATTAGGAAGAAATTCTTGACTGTGAGGGTGGTGAGAGACTGGAACAGGCTGCCCAGAGAAGCTGTGGGTGCCCCATCCCTGGAAGCATTCAAGGTCAGGTTGGGTGGGGCTCTGAGTCACTTGATCTAGTGGAAGGTGTCCCTGCCTGTTGCAGAGGGATTGGAACAAGATGATCTTTGAGATCTCTCCCAACCCAAATGATTCCATGGTTCTGTGATAAGCCATGAGTATCTCCATTGGCTTTTACCCTTGTCCTCTGCCTCTCTCTTTTGGAGTATGTCCTCTCCAAAAGATGAGCTATTTTGCACTCCTTGGAGGAGCATTGCAGCCAACAAGAAGTGACCCCAAGACCTGCAGCACTGGAAACACCAGCTCACAGGAGAGGTCAGAGGGGAGCTTGTGCAGAAGTTGGGTGGTCAAAGGCTGCTGAGTCCCCGGGACCAGCAGCTAGAGGGAGATATGACCTCACGCTGAGGGCCAGCCTTGTCTATGCCATGGATTCCTGTCGTAATGCCAAAGAAAATCCTCTTGCTTTCCAGTGCTCAGGGTCCATGTAATGAACAGCCATAATGCAGACTTCATTACATAGAATAAGTAATTCTCAAGATTAAAGACTTTTGAAATGGCTCCTGCTGCAATTTATGCCAAAGTATTTCTTAGTCCCTGTCTACCTGGGAAGTTTTATCAGGTGTATCATGATCAGTATATGTAGGTCCAGTTACACCAGGAAGGCTCTGTCTAGACATTTTAATTCCAGTATAAAAAGGGCCTTTTTTCCTTTAGCTTGAATGCACTTGCAAATGCCCTTCACAAAGTCAGGGCCTCATCAGTGGAAGAGCCACCCTGTATGTAGTATTATGTTTGAATTCCCACTCTGGACTGCATCAAAAGCTTGCTCTGCCCTGAGGCCAGGAATTTCTCCTCCTGCCATGGCTCTGGCTCCTGGATGGGGAAGTGGATTGGTGTTTGGCAGTTGCTTGGCTGGAGGCAGCTCTTTGTGCCCAAAGCAAACATATGGTCTTGCAGGGCACTTATGCAGTTTTTCAGCTTAACCCTGCTCTGCACTCTCTGCTCCCCATGCTCCCCATCCTCCCACTCCAATGGGATGTGTCCCCTGGGGCACCATTCACTGAAGTCTTCCCCAGCTGATCCTTTTGTTTTATCTCAGAAGCTGGTTTGGGGATTTGCCCATTGAGACACAAATTTGCAAGAGTCATGTGTTTTGGCTCATTTTCCATGTAGCGAGCTCTGAGTCCCAAATGATCCCAGCTTCAAACCTGTTTCGAGGCCTTGAAGAGCTTTGCCCCAGTGGCTTTGCAGAGCTGAGTGGAGGTGCTACACCTACCCTGCAGGCACGGAGGGTGATGTGAGTACTGGCTCTCCAAGAGGGACTATGAGGAGTATATGCCTTCCCCCACCCTGCACCATCACATGGGTGGGGATCATTGCCATTTCTATATTTTGCCCTTGCCTTTGCCCTCACCAGGCACTGAGCATTGATTTATTCTTGGGCCCATGATCAAACTACCCTAACACAGACCTACACTGTGAGTGCAGAGCAGTTGTACTTTGTCTCTTGTTTTCCTTTTATGATGAAGACCCTTTCTGCTGTGTTTCTGTCTCCCCGTCAAGGTCTAACTCCACCTAAGTCCTGCCAAATTTCATTTTGTTCCTGTATTTCTTGATTTCCAGATGTGACTTCCTTCGCTGATCTCTCCCCCACCTCATCTCTTTTCCTTTGTAGTCCTGATGCCAAGTGTGAACATGTTTTTCCCAGAAAACATGGTTCCAGGCTCAAAGCCTTGCTTGGATGGTTGTCCCACGTGCATTTCACATTCTAACTAAAAAAAAAAAAAAAAAGTAATTTCAATTTCCTCCGTGTTCAAGTCCTCAAGCTCTTCAGTCATGCTGAGTGCATTAATAGTGTTGTAGTTCTGGCCTAGCTTTGTGCATCTCCTCTAGTGAGCTCGATTTCTCTATCTATTAACCTGAAGTTGTTTTCTAGAAATAGCCAGCTGTTCTTCAAAGCTGTGGCCAAAGAGGCGTCTGAGGAAAGCCTCAGATGTGGGTAGAGACCTGAGTGTAAGGGGCCTATTGGGAGCAGTTGTCTGGAGGAGGAAGAGAGAGCAAAACTTTAACTGGAAGCAGCGAATTGTGTTTCTCTTTAAGATTTGTCCTGGTTCGAAGCAAAATGGATCCAAGGAAGTCACGTGGTCTGTGTTAGACAAGAAGATCCTAATGTTGTCTGGTTTTTTTTCCTCCTATCTCTCTCTCTCTACAGATTTGTTGGAAGACAGGCTGCCAGGAGAGTGTTACCAAATAATTATCCTGTGCCTCCTTATAGTAACCTCTGCAAGAAAGTGTTTAGACAGAGAAGCCACGTGAACTAGTCATTAATATCTTATAGGTCAGAGTTACGGATGTTGCATTGTGATGAAGTATGTATTTCTTCCTCTTTCCTAGGAAAATGGGCTTGTGAGACAGAGCAAGATTTATGATGTTCTTAATTAGTTATTTCCTAGCTTTCAAAATGTTTGGGTTTGAGAGATGATATGATAGATAATTAACTTGTTGTCAGACAGCGACTTTTAAAATGAAATGTTTGTTCTCAAAATATTATTTATCTCAACACTCATTGTATGCATGCCATAGTACATACAGACTTTATGTATAGATAAATACATGGATTTGCATCACTGCAGCCACAGGAGTTGGGAGCACAGGTTGATGCTCCTGGGATGGGCATTTTCCCTGGCTCTGCATCAGGCTGAGCGGAGTGCACAAGTTGTCACATGTGGCTGCTCCTCTTGCCATGCTTGTCCTTACCTTCCTGCTGCAAAGGTGACCTGCAGAGGGTCAAGGGACTGGTGTTCTGCCCTGCCCGTTCCTGTGTGGGCTAAGGTGAAGGCCAGAGACGTTTTCACGGGCTGAGAGAGTTGTTCATCCTGGGGCAGAAAAGGCTTCAGGGAGAGCTTAGACCACCTCACAGAACCTAAAAGGGCTACAAAAGAGCTGGAGAAGGACTTTGGATAAAGTGACAGGACAAGGGGGTTTGGCTTTAAACTGACAGAAGGCAGGGTTAGAGTGGAGACTGGGAAGAAATTCTTCCCTGTGAGGGTGGTGAGGTGCTGGCACAATTTGCCCAGAGAAGCTGTGGATGCCCCTTCCTTAGAAGTGTTCAAGACCAGGTTGGATGGAGCTTGGAGCAAACTGGTCTGGTGGAAGGTGTCCCTGCCCATGGCAGGGGGGACTGGAATGAGATGATCTTTAAAGTGTCTTCCAACCCAAACCATTCTGTTTCTGTAAGCTCTCTGAACCAGTAAGTTCCAGGGACACTTGCCAGTAACACGGTGCTTGTTGAGAGGTGGGGGTGTTGTGAAATTTTTTGCTTAACTAGTAAAGCTTAAATGCAGGGAATTTTATCCCTCATTGCTATATCCCTCATGAACAGAGAGAGGGTTGGGAAGAGCCTTCAGGGAAGGCAGAGGGCAGGATTGCATTGACCCCAAAGGATGCTGGATGTGGTCCCTGAAGCCGTGGCTGCCGCGATGCCTTGTTGCTGCGAGGAGCAAAGCTGCTGCAGAAGGAAAGAGGTCACCTGGAAGTTGATTTATTTTTTTCTTCTTTCTCTTTCTTTTGCATCTTTTTTATCAAATCTTTATAAATAACAGACAAAGTCCCAGGGGAAAAACCTCCCAACCAGCTGCCTGTTGCAAATACTCCAGGAAATGGGAGGTGGCGGGGGAAGAGGGAAGGAAGGCTAAATTTGGTGGCTTTTATTTTTAACAAGGGCTATTTCAGTTGGCTTTAAACTCATGTAAAAAAAAAAAAAAATTAGAGCCATGGGAAACTTTTGCCAGATCCATAGGAGTCTGTGGAGCCGAGCACTTGCTCCGGCCAGCACGGCACAGACACGGTGTCTGTGCCAGACCCTGCTCCAGGATTTGACAGCTCAGACACTGCCAAGGCCATCGCAGGGACAGGGAGCTCAGGGACAGAGATGAAGCAATATATTTTCAAGGCCTTGCAAGATTTCTCTAGCAAAGCCAAGAGAGGCTCAAAACTTTCCAAAGCAACCAAAGGAGGCATCTGCAAGTCCTTGCTTTTCCACAGGGCTGCTGTAGTTGGGTCCCTGGCACAGAACAGTAAAGCTTAAGTTAATGAACCCAAACAGCCAAGCAGAAAGAAAACTCCTTCTTTCATTTTGCTTTTTTAAAAAAATTCTAAAATTCTATGACGACCCTTCTCCTCCTGACTGGCCCCTGCTAAATCTTGCTGTTTGCAGCACCTGAAGTCAAGGCATATAAACTGACTTGGCAGCATCCCTCTGACGTTCCCCTGGCACTCTTTGGGGAGCAAGGGTGTTAACCTTGGTGTCTTGGCCGTGTGCCAGGGTAAGTAATTACATTTGGCCTCTATAAATTAGCCCCCCTGATCGCAGCCAGGGAGCTGCAGCATCATTTCCTCCAGGCTGTGCGATGCCCGGCACGCTCTACCCCGGCACTGGTTGCATCTCAGTGCATGGGCTGGTGTGGAGGACAGGCACGGGGAGCAGTGGGGGCTTGCTCATGCTAACACTTTGTTAAATTGCTCTGGAGTTACATGTCTGGCTCCCGATGCTCCTGTGTTCAGGAAGGGAGAGTGGAGAGCGCAGAGCCGAGTCGTGTCGGGCTCCCTACCCCAACAGGGTGACCTGATAAATTGCCACCAGTCAGCTGAACCTCAGCAACGGCCTCTCGGCTCACAGCTAAAATTAGCTGAAATGGCACGAAGAGAATTGCTGAAACCTCCACGAAAGTGATTTAAGCCGAAGCACGTGACCTTGCATTTGTCACGGGCCGGAGCACGCGCAGCCTGCCGGCACAGTGCAGGTGATGGGCAGGAGTGTGTTACACCATGTAGGCTCAAGCCACAGCTCGGGGTAGCTGGATCCAATGCTCTACCTGTTCCTCAGCACTGGCTCAGGTTAACCCCTTCTGCTGGGACCCAGCTTAAAGGGTCTTCAGCAGGTGTTGGGTTACGGCTGGAATGGGCTTCGGAGAGCAGGAAGGGTTAATTTAAGGTTAGGAACAATGTGTTGGCCAATTGTGCGCACTTCTCAATGAAGACACCAAGCTAACCCTATCCAGTCTGGGCTGAGATGGAGTGTGTCTACATGGAGGATGATAAAGCAAATAGGGTTGGAAGGCCTAAGCAGGAGGAGATGTGGTGACACGTTCCAGACTGTCTTGTCATTGTTCCTTTGAAAGGTCATCTCTTGGTCTATAATTTTCAAGACTGGGTACTAAGGGCTTTGGGATCACCGTGGCCCCTCTTCCATGAATCCAGCTGCCCCAGAGTGGGTGCCCTTCCCAGGCTGGTGGGGCAGGCTGCGGCTCCCGTGGTTGTCTGCGGTGGAGCAGTTCCACCTTTGCATAGCTGTTCTGTGTGTGGGAAAGGATTTCCAGAAACAATTGACCAAATGAAACCTCCGTAATGCTTCTAAATACTCAAACACATTAGACATGCCTGCCCAGCTCAGAGATAAATTAGAGCTATTATCACTAGAGCCCAGACAAACAAACGGAGGGCTCTCTCCAAACAAGCCATTCACTCAAGAGACTGGATTTACAAGGGTCAGGGAAGCAGCATGAGCTGCAGGCACTTGCTTTCTTTGGAAACCTGTTTAAATTGGCCATGTTGACTGGTGCAGAAGCGGGGGAGAGAGCACAGTTCTGCCCTTTGGGATGTGGGGAGTCACCCCCGTGCAGGGACTGCAGTGCCAGGACGTCCTAGCTGGCATTTTGCTCTCCCGTGTCTTCAGTCAAAGCTGGAAGTCAGAGTGATCCATTTTGCTTTTCTCTCATGTGATGGTTGGGAGATCAAGGTGTGCAGGAGCACATCAGGAATGCCAAAGTCGCTTTGCTTTGCCCTTGGATTTTTGTGTCTGCTTCCAAGGCGGGATGGGGAGCCAAGCTGGTGGTAGGGTGGCATTGAGAGAGAGGTCAGTTCAAATCAGCATCTTGGGCATCAAGGAAACTGCCTGAAGGGGTAAATGGAAGGCAGAGTGTGTATTTTAGGCAGGATTTTGCATGGCAGCTAAAGGAAGGAAGAAGCGCATGCAGAGACAAAGAGGGATAAAGAAAAAGAGGTGATTATTCTGCTTCCTGGCTGTGTTGGGCAGCCAGTGCTCTGCTGCAGGGTCACTGGCACAGCTTGCCATGGTGTCCAGGAGCACCACGCTGGGGCTGAGCGTGACAGAGGCTGGAACTTGGAGCCTGGCTCAGGCAGGGTGTCTGGAGAAGGGCCATGGTCAGCACAGAGTTTCAGCTCTTGGCCAGCCCCCCCCAGCCAGCCTTGGTGAGACTGGGGGAGCCAGGCTGGGGGGAGAGGCTGGGCGGTGAGATGGGTTCTGCAGCACCACAACACTCACTCACTTGCCTGGCAGCTCAGGCCAGCAGCACCCACAGAGGCTATGAGGGTGTTATTCCCTTCTGAGAGATGCTCTTGATCGCAAAAACTCGATCCTGAACAAGAGTGTCTCTTTTTGGAAGACATCCAGTCTCCATGCACAACCTCTGACTGATGATGAATTTGCCATTTCCCTTGGTAACCAGACCTGGTGATTAACTACCCTCCCCGCTCAAAATTGTCTTTTATTTCCCATGCAAGGTTCCCTTACTCAGTGTTGTCAACTCCCACTATTTATTTTGGGTTTTGCTGCTTACTGTGCCTTTTACCTGTGAGCCTAACGAACATGCCAATCTCAGCTATTTTCACTCTGTGGGTATCTGGGATCAAGTCACGACGAAGATTTTCTTTGACTGCTGAGCAGACAGAGCCCTTTCAGTCTTTTGCAGGGTTGAGCACAGGCAGAGCAGAAGCTGTGCTCGCCACTGCCTTGAGCATCTCCCAGTGCGTGGGATTTTATTTAAAGTCCCAGCCTCTGGACTTGTGCCATTACAAGGACCTTCCACTTTTTATTTTGCAGAAACCTGAAAATAATTACTCAAAGGGCAAACAAAAACAATTTGGTGATTAATTTTTTTTTAATGCATCAAGAGTTTTCCCATGTTTTGGTTTATTGTGAGGAGAAGGGGTGGTAGATGCTGGCTTGGTGAATAATTAACAAAGCTGAGAACTGGCTGAGGAGACACCGTGGGCCTCAGGGAGTGTCTCCTTCCATTGTGTGTGATTCCACAGGCAAGGGAGACACTGACATGAAATTCCCACAGCTCTTCTACCTGCCCAGTACCAGGGTAGGTTTACTTAATAAGAGCAGCCCGTATGGCCTCTGCATCTCTGAATTTCAAGCTTTCATTCTCTGCAGGTTTTTCTGCATTGCTGGGCAGGCTGAAGGGCACAAGTGGCCTCACCATCAGTTCATGCATGTGGAGAGAGATGGAGTTTATTTTACAGCTTCCTTCAAGGGTCAGAGGTCCACTGCGTTGTGTCAACCTCTCTCAGCTGAGCTAACGTGCTCCAGTAATCCCAAGCCTTCAGCTTTCTTTGCCTTCCACTGTGTTTGTCACCCTCCCCATATCTCCTGGCACTCCTGGTATAAATCAGCAGTGTTTCAAACTGAAACAGCGAGATGCCTTGTTTAAAAATATTGAAATTATGTGTTTCCCCTTCCTTCATTCCTCTCTTTATATTTCTTCCCAGGAAAAATCCTATTTGTGAAGTTGGATCCAGAGCAATAGTAGCTTTGGTGGCCGAACCCCCACTGGTTTTCCGTTGATTTAAAACGTCAGCAAGTCCTACTAATTGCAGCCTACCCGTCTTAAATTTCTCCAGCCCTTGCAGTGAAGCTCTGCCTCACTCACCATTTCCAGGCTACAAGATTTGAGCACCATTACTCATGATTCTTGCTTCCAAAAGGACTCCGGAGACTGGGAGTTTGGGAGCGTTCTCCTAACCCCTGTGGGTTTTGTGCATAGGTGTTATCCCTTCCATAAAGGAATCAAGCTGGTGGTCAGGCCCTGAAATGCTTGGATATTTATTAAAAAGTAAATACTGCAGCAAACAGGGGTTGATATCTTAAGGGCTGGGAGAAAAAGAGGGAAGGATGGGTGTGTCCAGCTGTTACACATCTGCAGGTTCACATGGCATCCTACAAGGTGAAGGAAAGTCAGTAGCATATCCCCGTGGTTATTGTGCTTGCTCCTCAGTTATCAAATGAGGCCTAAATGAGGGTGTTGATAAAATATCCCATGATGGGCACTTCAGGCAGCGGAGACTCGTGTTTTATGAAATGATTTGAGGAGCAGAGGAGGTAGGTTGTTCCATCTGGCCCACCCCAATGAACCAGAGAGGATGCTTTGCCTCATCTTTCAGGGGGAGATGCTCAAAGATGCCCAGCTCTGCTCCTGCCCTGGTACCCAGGCACTGAGGGTCAGAAGATACACTGGTGGGGCCTCAGTTCCTTGGAAAATTATCTTGCTTACCTTTTGTGCTGGCGAGGGAGAGGTTTGTGTTTAGAGGGCAGTGAATTAATGAGTTAGAAAGCAAAGAATCAAACTAATGTTCATTATTTTCTGAAAAGCAAACGCAGTCTTGGCTTTCATTTACTGCAGAAGCATTTGAGAGATTTTCCCAGCAGAGATCAGAGCTCCAGCTAGTGAAACCCTGTAAGAAGGAGTCCGTGCCTCAGGCAGGAGACAGACAGACAGTGCAAGGAAAACAGGAGCAGTGACTGGTATTTGAGCACGTTTACGGGAGCCAAAAAAGCAGAGCTGGGACCGCGGGGCCAGCCCTGGGAACCCCAGGCCATGGAACCGACCTCCTTCCTCCCACAGCAATGCTCTTAACATTGACCAAGACACGATCGTTCGTATGTTGCCCCTGGAGTCAGTGGCTGAAAAGCACTTTATGAGGCAGCAGAAACACAATGGGCTATTATTTTTAGGCTAGAGCCATTCACACATTTTTTCTCTGCAAAGCGGGTACCCTCCCTCTTTGTTGTGTTGAGTTGTTTGTGCTCGCCTACTATTCCCTGCCTACCCGGCATCTGGCAAAATGAGATGCTGATCTTGTGTGGGGAGGTAAAACACTGCAAATTACTCTCATCTGGAAACCCTTCGGGTCTGGACCTGAGCGTGTCCGGAGCGGTGGAGCCAATAATGACCCGAGACTGCGGGGAAGTTCGGACAGGCTGCAGCCCCGTCCCCCGGGAATGCGCTCCTCGGGGGATTAGGAGAAGCTTCCCTGGCAAACTGGGAAGGAGTCCAAGCTGGGAAGCTGGTGTGATAGGAACTGACAGGGCTGGAAATTTGATTTCTGACTCTTTGTGCGTGCATTTCTTGTGAAAGAAAAAAGAGGGAGAGGGAGCCAGGACTACTTTGAATCCTGCAATCATTAAAACCAATTCCACTTTTCCTGCCCCTGCCCACCTCCTGATATGTGTGTGAAACAATCTTTACAGCTACACAGCCATCAGATGGTATCGACCCGGCGGTGGAAATTGCTATTGACTGCTGCTGGTGCTGCTCTCTGCACTTCCGTGGCTTTTAAAGCGACACTCTTCAGGTGATTTCACTTTGCGCTTGATACAGCCTGGGAAGCGCTGCCTGAAACGGGATGGGAAGGGCATGTGTGTGTGCAACAAACACCGTCGCTCCCTCTTAGTCAGGGAAAGGGTGTTTGAGCGCGTGTGAGGAGATGCTCCTGCAGAAACACTTCCCCAATGGTAAGGTTCAGAAATTTGGTTGGTTTTTTGTGTCTTTAGTCCATCATAAAAGGATTCTTGTGTCCCACCACAGGTTTTTCATACTGCAGTTCCAGTACCAAGCCGAGACCATTCTTCTATCCATATGAAGGATCCATGCAGTCCTACATCGGCTGAGGAGTAGATACGTGGATTTCTTGTTTTAAGGGGCACCTCTTGGTCCATATTATTAATTCTCTCTCATCTGCTCTGGGTTCCAAAGGAAAAAAGCAGGAAATAATAACATTTGCCTTTGATGCAAGTGTTTCGTGCAGCTTAAAGAACTCCTTTTATCATGCATGAGAACAGGGCTCTGGCTCAGGTCTGTAAAAACGCACATTTTGTTTCCTCCAAGGCAATTTAACTGATGGTATTTGGTTATTCCGGTGCCTGGGTTTGGAGTTAGGTGGTGGTGGGGAGGGAAGATGATAAAAAACCTGTGAAAAAGCCAAGGTTAGAGTCAGACCCCCACTCCAGAGCAAATCTGATCCAATGCCATTCTAATAATGCTGGCGTCGCTTGGGTTTCTGTGCAGTGAAGGTCCCTGTCCTACCTGCAGGGAAGACCTGGCAGATGCTGTCTTCTTCCAGCGCAGGCTGGGATGGTGAAATCTCTCAGGAGCTATTTTCTTCTGGGATGCTACTCCAGGGCTGACAGCAGCACTGTGGCCTCCAGTCCACATGCAGTCCACCTGCCAAGCACTGGCTTGGAGAAGGCAGAATATGCTTTGGGAAGTGACACTTGTGTGGGCAAGGAGCAAAGCAGGGAGCAGCCTGCAGTCGTCTGACCTGTGCTCCAGACTGGGCCAAGCTCTTGTCTCTCTTTTACAGAACTAGAGGTCCTGTTATGAAAGGAATGCACATTGCTGTTTCTCAGAGAGCTCTGTCTTTTCTCCTCCTCCAGTCTCATGCCTTTGACTTCAGCCACATTGGAGTGCCCAGGAGCAGCAGCTGGCCAGACGTGTCCAGAGTGTGTTTGCAAGGAGTACCCTTTCTTGTTATCTGGAACAGTGACTGCCTAAAGCTTCCGAGCCAGCCCCTTAGCTTGAATGCAAATAACCACTGCTATTAGCTCTGAGCAGTCCCTGACAGCCTTGATTTCAGGTCACAAGACTGGCAGGCTGCTGAGGTGTCAGGAGACGTGCCTGGCATTTCCCCACTCTCCAGCCCAAGCCCTGGGAACTGCTCACGTTGGTTTATACTGAGCCTTGGTGTTCGTGGGGTGAGTCTGACCCTTCTCAGCCTGGCTCTTCTCAGCTGAATGGGAGGAAGAATTGGAAACAGAAAGGGCTGGATGTTGAGAGTATGTCTTGGTGGGATGGTTTGCAATCCCAGGCCCCAGTGCTGAGCAGCCTGGGAAGGGAGATGGTGCAGGGCTGGGAGATGGGGTTAACTGGGAGTCAGCAGACCTGCTGGCTGCTGTGGGCAGAGCTGAGGGCTTTGCAGTAGAGGCAGTAAGAGGCCTGGCCCATGGGTAGTTTAACATGCCAAACACTGCTCTGCATGCTTGGGGCAGAGCTCTGAGGAGAAGGTACAGGGCACCTTTGGGTGAGCACAGGTCCCTTTGCTGCTTTTGCATCTACTGCCAACACCTGGGATGGTCACAGGTCAGGCATGCCAGTCGGGAGCGGGGCTGATGACTATGAAACAACAATGTTCCCTGTGGCTTCCTTTGTGTCTCCTCTCTTTCCCCTTTGTTCATGGCAGTTTGCATCTCCCAGGACACTGCTCCCATTTCTCTCCTCCCACTCCATCCCCATCTGGCTACTGGAAGCCCAACACTGCCTATTCCATGAGGACAGGAGGAACCTGGGATGACTCTATTTCTCCCTGTTCCTCCCTGTGCTCTGCCACTGTCTTTCTCTCTGGTATAATTCTTGAATTGCTCCAGATCTAGACTATCCAACTGGGGAAAGAACAATTATCTGGGAGAAGAGGCTGGGCAGCCTGGAACATGGGAGGAATTTCATCTCTCTTGTTTGAGGACAGGGCAACGTGAGCCAAGTGCAGTCTTCCCAGCCTGGACTTTGAACAACACCCACTTGGGACTTGTAAAAATTAGAAAGCCAGGTCTTTACTGTGAGTTAAATTGGTACTTCTTGAGCTTTATTAATTTACATCCTTTGAGGACCTTCCCCAGCATGAGACTGGGGGAAAAGCAGCACGTTAGAGTCACTGGTAGCTTTTTGAGTGTTATGTGTTCTTTTGTCTTCCTCACTGCCAGGACCACAGCACCCCCATCTTCTTCCCAGCCCTCTGGCAAATGTCTTCTGTCCCCATCCCTTGGACACCTTGACTTTTGTGTTTATTAAATGGAGGCTGGGAAGGTTGAAGATGCTGCTAAACAGGCCAGTGTGGGAGGCTGAAGGTTTGTTCCAGAACCATGTCCAGCAGTTCCACTTCTGCCTCAACAGGACTTCCTTCCAAAGCCCAGTGACCCTGACTTTCCGTTCTCAGGGCTGTGGCTTTCCCTCCCCAGCCACACTGATGGAGCCAGTGGACCACACGTGGAATGTGAGTGTTGGTGCCTTTGAGCTCACTGCGAGATGTGAACAGTGTTTGCTCTGCAGGCTTTGCTCTGGTTCAGAGCTGGTGACAACCTGTCCTTTCTGGCTTCCCCTTTGGAGAACAGTGCCTGGGGAGGACAACCTGCTCCCCTAGCCCAGCTCCCAGCTCCACATGTCCCACAGTAGCCAGGTGCTGCTGGAGTGTACATGTGCCCTTATCAAACAAGCAACCCTTGATAGTTTCTCTTTCTTCCGGGCTTAACCTGCCTAAGTCTTTTTGGGGTGAGATACGATATGCGACTTGACAGCAATTCGAGGTGAGATTTTTTCCTCCTGGGAAAGCGTGGTAAGAAATTAAGCTTTGCAGGTTTTCTGCCCAGTCGACCAAGGAAAGAAAAGTCCTTGGTGAACTTGGGCTGGGTCTGGGGACAGGAGAGCTGCTGCTGTGGTTTGTGGTTATTCTCTCTGCAGCACTGCCTCCGTACTCACAAGTGAGAGGCAAGTGGTTTTGACACCTCTTTATGACCTGGGAGCCACAGGGAAGTGGTGGTGACTTGTGTTCTGGAAAGACAAGGTCATCGACGAGGATGGTACAAGCATCTTTCGTTCATCTGACCATACCAGAATCCAAATATTTTCAATTCATAGGAATTAAAGTGAGCATCCTAGTTTTATGCTACTGGCTATTTGAGTCTGGGTGCTTCCCAAGGCGGTGTACAATACAGGGATATTATGGGGAAAGCTGTTGATAAGAGCAATAGTGAAAATGAATGTCTGGTTTCAAGCCTATCTGTCCTACAACCTTCAGGGCCTGCCAGGGGACGTGTTTCCTGGGCTGTGAAAAACCAATATGGGACACAATCATATATCAGTGATTATATCGATCATTGTCTCAGACCCATTCAGCCCAAGGACACCAACACCTTTTGGAGAGGAAGTGTTGTTCCTGCTCTGGGAGCCTGGGGGAGGGTGTTGAACGCGTGGCAGTGACGGTGTGTGAGGGGATGTGACTCTACTTTAGGGAATGCTGGGTCCATGCTCGAACCAATTAGTAGAATGGACCTGAGCAAAGTACAGAAGGGACCAGGCTGATAATAAGCAAAATGCTCAAATATGGGAAGTTGGGGAAGAAGCCAAATGAAAATGAAATGAAAGGCTAAGGTCCAACTTCAGCAGTTGTGCAGAAAGCATGGGACTGCTGATGATAGGAAGGCCTGCAGGAACAATGGGTCAAACCCCTACGTGAGGGAGTACGAAGAAATCTGTGAACAAGCCAAGGGGGGCGGGGGGATTTATCGGAAAGCATTTCAGCAAATTGGCTTGCTTACCATCATCGAGACCCAAGTCCCTTACTGTGACCTCTTTGCTCAGTGCTTTGTGGTGATGGCCTGTTGAGAGATGGATGGGATAGTCAGGCTCTCTCTCAGAGGAGCAGCAAGGGTCTCATTGGCAGACCTTTGCATGGAGGGGATGCTTCCCACCAAATTTGCTGCTGTGGAGGGGCTGACAGCACTCGCTCTGTCCCTTAGTTCAAGGCTGATGTGAACTGTCTGGGGAGAACCTGAAACCCCTCTTTTATGAAGGTTAAATCAGAAACCTGTAGCTGAGCCTCTTCCTGGGCAGCCTTTCTTAGTCTTGGAAATCTATGGGAAAACTCAAGGGAGGGAAACCAATTTCTAACTGCAGATGAACTCCATAAAGACCACTTGAAGGTAGATGATGTAATGGAAAACATCCCAAAACCTGTAAGTCTGCATCTGAGACACAAAGAAAGCAATTCTAGATCCCTCTAGTCCACATGAGGCAGCAGGGATTTCTTTCACAGATACTGGGATCGAGGTAGGCATTACATGATCACCTTTGGGTGAGAACCTTGGCTCTTGCCAGGAGAGGTAAGGCTCTTCTTTTTCTTGGTTCTCCATATCCCCGTGTGTACAAGAAGGATAGGGATATACCTTCTTGGTAAATCATCTGAAAACAGACTGGCTACAAAAGAGAGCCCATCCTGCTGGTGGTGAAGAGGCCCCATTTGGAGGCTTGACTTGTCAGAGCTCATGGAGAATCTATGGAATATAGTCATGTGTTCCTACCTCTAATGTGGCTTTCTCCTTATAAAAGTACTGCATGGAATATGAGGCTCACTAGATAAAAGTGAATTTAACAGCTATTTTGTATCCTTTGAGGAACATCAGTACTAGTTGAAGGAGGGAAAAAAGACCTTTTTGTTGAGTCTGGAATGGACCTGCTTTTATTGGAGGATTCTACGACTGCTTTTGTTGCTATTTCCGCTGATAGCTTTTACCTGACTTGTTTTCAAAATCTCTGTTGGATTTTTTTCTTTCCTGTCTTCAAAAAACTGCATTTCCTTGCTGAAATTCAAGTTTCGGGTCTGGAAAAATGTCCAAAATGATTTTGCAGATGGCTTGCTCTGATGTAAAAGTCCCAGAAATAGGGCACTCTGTAAGGGAAGTCACCTGCTTATTTCCAGGAGGGTAGACAATTTATTTTAAACAATGCCATTTTCTTTTCAATTATAGACACTTTTTGTGGAAAAAAAATTGCAGCAGTCTCTAAGAAAGAGCACGTGATCACAATTAAAGGATGTGCTGTGCTGTATCAGAAGGTAGCATTTAAACAAGGGAAAGCCTGAATATCAGCTATAACTCATTGTAATTATACCATCTATTTCAAACATGTAAATATGTTTGGTAGCACTTACATGTTTATGTCAGCTATTGGGAAAAGACATTTTTCTTTTTGGTAGACTTCTGGTGGTAAGAATTTTGTTCCTTGCATTTGAATAAGTAACAAACAAGTTTGGATAGCATAAATTTTTGTGTGAATAGAACTTGATTCCCTCTCTTGTGCTTGTAGGATTTTACCTGTGTTCAGGTTATTTATAATAATTTCACAAATAGGTAATATTAATAAGCGATGTATTAATTGTCATGCATTTCTCAATAAAATAAACCATGACCACCGTGAAGTCGGTGTGATGCAGGGGACTGAACGTGAGGCTGGGAATGGGGTGAGGAGGAATCTGTTTCTGGCTCTTTCCACCTTAAGTGGGATCAGTGGTATTTAGCTCATTTTCAAAGGGCTTTGAGTTGTCCAGGTTGAGACCCCTCCAGAAGACCCAGGGGCTTTCCTAAAGTCTAACACACAGACCCTGCAAAACCCTGAAGGCTGATTTAACCTGGCATTGGAAGCGAAGCCGTGTCTCTGCTCAAATTGATGAGAAAACTCCCTTCGCTTCTGGGGACTGGGATCCTTCACCAGGGGAAATCATTCTGAGCCTATTTCCCGTCCCTGTGACATTTTCTGTCTTATCAAAAGCCAAAGAAGTAAGGAAGAAGGTTAATGACTAAATTGACAAATAAACAATCAGTTCAAAGGAGCAACACGACATTTCCTGGAAAATTTAAGGATCTCCTCTGAAAACCAGTTAGGAATGTAAACGCTGCCATGCTCCAACTCAAGGGAGGTTATCTCTATGGAGCTCATTGTGTCACAGGGGCTGAGGCTGGCTGGGAAATAGAAGGGGCTTTGGGTTTTCCATGGAAAATTTTCCTTTAGAGGAAAATTCCAGAAGAGGGAGGAAAATTAATTTGGTCATGGTGAGCCAAGAAGGGCGTGAGAGGTGTCTTAGGTAAACAGAGGTGGCTACAGAGGTGTCTTAGGTAAAGCCTCTTCAATGCCGTGATGTATGATCTGTACAATGTCTGGCCCTGCAATGTCAGGCTTGGGGCAGCAGAGCAAAAGAGTCCACGACTCTCCTCAGCAAAAGGGAATGTTTAAGGAGTCCCAGGCCAGGAAACTGCTTCTCATTCCATGGTGGCACAAGCATTGAGTGATGGTGACAGTGGGATGCTTCCCTCACGCTCAGAGAAAGAGAGTGTGCTTGGCCTTCGTTTCCAAGGGCTCCACTTTGCCACAGTAATGGTGCATTAACAACAGCTTGATTTTCATTTAATAAATAATAGGAATTATACTACGACAGAGCCAAGATTTTAAACAAGAGACTCCCATAAACATTTTCTTCAGGAATCTGCGATAAACCAAAGATAGCTTCAGACATACTCGGGGGGAGTGGGGACGCCAGACTTGGAAGCTGTCCATCTGCTTCGCCATTGAAACAAAACCACTTTATAATAACCACAGAGGAGAGGAAGCGATGCAGCTTGGCACATACACTTACACTATGTGTGGTGGAAATGTTTATTCTTTATTTCAGAAAGATTTAGTGGGTGTAGAGATAATAGAGCATAGTGCTCACTTGTGTCTTGGGGAAGGAGGGGTGATGGTGTTTGGGTTTTAAGGGAGTCCAGTGTCGGCTCCCATGGGGAATATTTTCGGTAATACCTATTGCAATCTCATGCACTTGGAAGGCAGGAAGAGACAGAGGAATGAAATGTGCTTTTCAGGAGAGGTGTTGTAAAGGCCCCAGGATTAGTTATCTCTGACAGGAAGGATTTTACAGACTCCAGCAGACAGCAGAGGCAGTCCTGGCCATTTCTGCACTGGCATATATAGCTCCTCCAAGGCCCTGTGCTGGGATGCTTCCCTTGGAGCTGCTTGGGTCGCTCTGCCCTGCTCTCTCTGAGATGCTGTGGGGCTGCCTAGGGCCTCGTATCCCTACCCATGCCAGCTCCCCAAAGGGTCTTTTGGCTCCTGCTCTCTCCTCTGTGCTGAGGCATTGCCTTGTGGCTTGGAAAAAGGGGAATGATCTTCAAAATAAGGGTCAGCAGGCCACTACATCCCGTAGTCCCCAATGTCCCTGTCATCCACCGCACTCCCTTTTCCGCTATGCACGTTCAGCTCTGCTGTGCTGCTTCTCCTCAGAGCTGCTCAAAATCAAGCCCAAAAGACCCTGGGCTGACCTCTTGAGTGGGAGAGCCCCTGCCAGGGTTTGAGACAGCGAATGTCTAGACTTGGTGTGTGAGCAAGCAAGTGAAGGCATGACTAAGTGTCTGAAAGTTTGGACCTTTGCAGAGGAGTCCCTTGGCTATTTGTTTCTTGGATACAGTTCTACTTCCTGTGGAGCCATGGAGATAAAGGATATTTTTTCTCCCTACTTTTTTACCATTTTCAAAAAAGGAAAAAATGTATAGATAACGTCTTGGGTGAGAAAGCAGAAACCCTTGAAAAATTCTGGCAAATCAAGACACATGAAGAATGTGTTGAGTGAAACATTTCAGAGCGACAAAAATCAAAACATCTCACTTCGCCTTCAACCACTCTAAAACATTTTAATGGTTCGAAAGGAAATTTCAAAACTAAAAGTCGTGTTTTGCTTAAAACACTGGAAAGTGTTTCATTAAAAAGGAAGAGTGGAAGCAAAACAATTGCCTTATGTTTTTTTTTTTCTTTCCAATGAACCTGACGGGTTTTTCCCCAAGTGGTGCTGAGGTCAAGGAGCCACATCTTCCCTTGTGTTACAAAGGGGCCTGGAGCTGGCATCCTGAGAAAGGGACAAACTGGTGAAATCATCTGCCATGCAAGAAAATCTTCTATCACCATAACTGTTGTATTTATTCTTTTTTGTATAGAAATTTGCAGGCCAGCCCAGGCCCGAGGCCATGCCTGCTGACCTACAGAGGTCTTTCTGGCTACCTGAGTCTCAGGTCCCAATGAATGCAGAAAGGGGCTGTGGAAGTTCTTTCTCTCAAGACTACTGTGACCCATAGACCAGAATGGTGGTCTTGGTGGCCTTGGGACCTCTGCCAGCTGTTCCTGCACCGCTTGGGCAGGTGAGGGGCTGTCAGGTGTGGGATGTGGCACCACTGGCTTGCGTGATGTGCTTGTGGAGGCTCTGCATGGGTCAGGGAAGAGGAAGGAGAGAATCACAGAATCAGTCACGTTAGAAGGGACAACAGTGGGTCATGTGGTCCAAGATACAGTGTGAGAAACAGCACCATGAGCAGACATGGGTGGCTGAGGTCAGAGGGAAGAATCTCCCTGGTGGCTGCAGTGAAAGGGAGACCCTGCTTCTTCCTGGGAGAGGTGGGGACAGTGTGGGGAGTCAGCACCAGCGGGATGGCTGGGGGCACTGGGGAGGCACAGGGGCTGCCTGGGCGGCACCAGGGGGCTGAGGAGTGGGGAAGGCTGATGGGATGGGGGAAGGCTGGCTCGGGAGAGGTGGAGGAGGCTGAGGTGAGGTGGGGAGCTGAGGGGAAGCTGAGGTGAGATGGGGAAGGCTGAGGTGAGATGGAGAAGGCTGAGGTGAGGAGGGATGGCTGAAGAGAGGTGGAGAAGGCTGGGGGGAGGCTGAGGAGGCTGAGGGGAGATGGAGAATGCTGAGGGGAGATGAAGGAGGCTGAGGGGAGATGAAGGAGGCTGAGGGGAGGAGGGATAGCTGAGGACAGGTAGAGAAGGCTGAGGGGAGATGGAGAAGGCTGAGGGGAGATGGAGAAGGCTGAGGGGAGATGGAGAATGCTGAGGGGAGGTAGAGAAGGCTGAGGTGAGATGGAGGAGGCTGAGGGGAGATGAAGGCTGAGAGGAGGCTGAGGTGAGATGGAGGAGGCTGGAGGGAGGCGGGATGTCTGAGGAGGGCCTGAGGGCAGACG
>JAWWEW010000006.1:28457802-28621792 GCA_035583185.1 Anabacerthia variegaticeps | reverse complement strand
TGATTGAAAATACAATTACTTGACTCTTGCAATATATATAAAATGACTAAGGGGGCCCTTTGTTAAGCGTTGTTTGTGCAGTGTGTAGCCCAGACAAAGCGCCTACCGATGGCATTCGGCTCTCTGAAGTCCTCACGGCTGCAGGGCCGGCTCTGACCTTCCTGAGGAGTCCTTCCTTACAGAATTCCTGTAATATCAAGCAGTGGGTTTAGTATGGGAACCTCTGAACAGTCCATGTGTTGTAACACGAGGGAGTCTGCCTAGAAATAAATTTTATGGGTTTTACAGTGTTTCCTTGTGTGTCTCCACAAAAAGAAGGAGCCACCAAGTTCCTTTCCCTCTTTCTCCTTTTATTTTGTGTGAATCAAAGTACACGTTTGTCTGTCTTTTCTCTGTGTCAGATGCTATGTGCGTTGCCTGTGCAGGGACACTTTTTGCCAGGGTTAGCTGTTTAATCCCAGCTTGGCATTGCCATCAGTGCAGTGCCAAGTTAGGGGATGGGGAATCTGCTGGAACCAAACTCGGAGGGAAAATCCAGATGACTTCGGAGATGCTGTGAGGTCCCAGCGAGCCAGGGAGGGATGAGGAGCTGTACATAACCACAGTGACTAGGTGGGATAATTCCTGTCTGCTAAGGAAAATGGGAATAGATGGTATAGGGTGAAGCATGCTGCTGGAAATCAGGATATTCAGGTGTGAATTAGGGCTGTCTTATGTTTTTTTTTTTTAAATGCTGTTTGTTGCTGTTGTGCCTGGGTCACTTGGCTACGGGACTGCTCTGTGGCGGTCTCGGAAGAGGTTGACTAGAGATGGCTTTTTTGGAGTGTTGTTTATCTACCCTCAGATATGTTTACGGTGAATTCTTTCACTTTGCAAATTCAAAGACCTCCTCCCCTCTCACCCATCTGCATCCCCAAAAGTCACACTTCGTAAGGAAGCAAACAGCCAGATGGTTTTGGTTTATTTTTATTATTTTTTTTTAATTATTGCTTTGTGGGCCCAATGCTAGGAGGAAGTTCGCCTTGTTTTTTCTGGGGCCGAGGGTACCGCCTGCTTCTGTTTGCTTACCCCCTTCCTTGTGGGCAGCGGCGTGAAAGTTGAGCCAACTTCTTGCTTCCCACTTTCCATTTAGCCTCCCAGATTTTTGCATGTGTCACGTTTGAAATCCTGGTGATTGTTTGTGGTCACTGGTGGGTGTTTGAATGTGCGTGTGTACATCTTCCCCCCGGCGTTATGATGTGCAGAAATGTGCGTTCAGTTACCCCGCTGCCTGATTTAAGTGACTCCAGAGCCTTACGGAGACTTTGCCACCATCTCTCGCAACATTATGGCTAATATTTCATGGTGTTAACCTTGTCTTGAGCAAACCCAAAGTGTCCATAAAGTTCTTAGAAAAAGAGGTCGTCTGTATTGACCAAAGAGTTCCCTTTTGCATTTGGGCTCTTCAGTTATTTTAAAGAATTTATAAACACTTTAAAAAAAATAATAGTGATTAAAAAAAAAAACAAAACCCAAGCTCAGTGGGTTGTCTTTTGCCTGCAGCCTGGAGATTGCTGCTTTTGGGGTGATGTCTGCCTAAAAGTAATAAAAGTTGAGAGGTGTGATGCAAGCAGGAGTACACGGGGGCAAAAAAATTGCTGCTTAAATATACATCGAAGTTGTCGGCATTCATTTGGTGTGTTTTCACTTGCTGTTGGTTGCTTTGTTGCGAGGGAAGGGGCAGGACTGCCTTCAAATGGCTGGCTGGCTTTTTGGAATAATAATTATGGAAATGGGAGGCATTGTTGTCCTAAATACAATTGATTCCTCCGTCAATAGGGATTGAAATCGGAAATTGCATTGCTGATTTATAAAAAGTTTGAAAGCGGGGATAGGGGCTCTGTCTTTATGGCTTTTTTTTTTCCCCCCTTGTTTTTTTTCTCTCCCTTGGTATTTTTTTTTTTTTAAGCTGTTCTCTGCATGAGCAGAATAACTAAGCAGAAGAATCAGGCAAGGCATACGCAGACGTGGGGTCCTTGGATGGCAAACTGGAAAATATCTGCTGTCAAAATGCAGCAGCATCTATTTCAGCTGTGAGCCTTTCCCAACTCCCATCTCGTTCAGCGGGGACCGGCGGGGAGAGGCTGAGCACAGGATATATGACCATTTAATCTGATTCCTCCTCCTTAAGAGCTTTTCCCATCGTTTCACTTTCTCTGCTCATTTGGGGGAGGTGAGGGCATTGAATTCTACTTCTTAAAAAGGCCGTGACTTTGTATTAGAAATCCCATGATTTTTATTTTCTTTGCCCCTCTGTGTTGAAGTAATTCAGGATTAAAGGAAAAATGTACATGGCACCAGCGGGGGGGGAGACTTATGAAGTGGAATATTTAGAGACAGCACTGATTAGCAGTGCAGTTGTTGTTGAATGATGGGTTTGTTGTCCCTTTTTTTTCCTTTTAATTTTAGAACATGATAGCTATATAAGGTGCCTCTTAGCTACCTTTCCATGTGCATTATCTTCACCAAACTTAACTCAAATCAGATCTTTGGAGGAGGTAGGATTTTTTCCCCTTCTTTTCTTCCTTAACACCCCTTTGTTCTCTCCAGCTCTGTGTTCAATTAACACCCCCATCGCAGAACTGTAGTCTCTTTTTTTTTTTTAATGTCTGTTACTGTATTTCACTTCTGACACCTCTCTTATTATTCTTGCCTGCTATTTCTCTTTAATATAGCAATTACGATATGGGGTTTCTTTTTCTTCCTCCCTCCCCTCTCTTCCCTGCCCCCCAACTAAAATTCCACTAAGAGCAGCATCGGCAGAAGAGGGACAGGCACAGTGTGCACTGCACTGGTGTTTCTGGGCTGCAGGGCAGAGCTGTAAGCAGGGTGTGCTGGTGAGCCCAGCACCTCTTAGCTGAAGTGTTTCTCAGGGAAGGATGGGGCAGCTTGCTTCCCTTCTCCCCCAGCCCTTTTCCAGGCTATCAAACCCTGCCCTCCTTCTTATTCTGTTTCCACCAAGGAGGAGGTTTCCCAAGGCGCAGGAGAGAGTTCAACACCCCGATTTGAATTTCAATGCAATTCTTGCACTTAAGGCATCATTCTGCCTCTGCAAAAGCTCATCATGAAATTTGTGCTCCAGCCCTGCAGGACTGGGGACCCCGCTCGGCTTTCGGCAGGTCCAGCCCCTGCCCGGCTGCTCTCCCTCCTGCTCTCCCTCCTGCCCTTCAAAGGGGAGGAAGCCTTTGCTTTGATATTTGTCATTACTATTTTTTTTCTTCTTCCAGTTGAAAGGCTTTGAAGGCAAAAGTGATGCTTCTCTCTCCCAGCCAGGCAGGGGCTGCAGGGTCCCTGGTGTGGCTGCCTCGGGGGGAAGTGAAACATTTTGGGAGAGCAGGGCCTCCAGCTGACCCACACTGCCCGAGGAAGCCTCTCTGTAGCTCACAATTAAATTGCTTCCAGAAACCTGCCGCCTTCAAGGGGTAGAAGGGGAGGAAATGTGCAAGGGGCTGGAAGACAGGGATGGTTTGGGAGACCTTGGCTTCATTGAGGGCTGTATTACCACAGGAGGAATGGTCACCTCTGGGACTGGCTGGGAGAGGATAGAAACCAGTCACCCTGATGGGAAGGGGGCTGTGTCCCAATAGGTCCTGGTGGCTGGAAGGTGCAGGGTCATAATGGCTGGACCTGTCACTGCAGTGAGTCCTTTTTCTGGGCTTTTGTCTTCCAGCGTGGTGTTGCCTGTCAGGGATGTGCTGGGGATGGATGGCTTTGGAGGAGTGTGCTTGCAGAGAGACTTCTCTTTTTTTCTTTATAATTTCATATTTTCTTCCTCTCCCCTGGCAGCATGTGGTTGGGGCTCTTTGAACGGAGCAGGCTTAATTAGTTTAATCAAAATTGGCCTCCTGCAATCCTCCAGGGGAGGAGGTGGGAAGAACGGGGCTGCCAGTGGGCTCTTCCTCCCACTTCCTCTCCCTTGGCCCTGCCATCAAAGTGGAGAAACCAGGCCTGGGCTCCGGTGCATCGTTCCTGATCTTGAGGAACTCCCCGCAATTTGGGAAGTGCAGGAGCCAACCTGTTTGCTTTTATTTTGAGGCTTGGTTTCTGTGGGTGCCTGATGTTGAGTAAACTTTGCTGTGATTGCAGCAGAGCAGGAGGATGCTCTTGGAGCCTCTGCTATGTCCCATTGCTGCCTACCCTGTCTCTTTGCTCCTGGGGGCTGGACGAGCCAGTTCTCCAGCTCTTGATCCCAAGCTCCCAAGTTTCCTCGCCTTTGCTTGCACTGTCCTCCCTGGATTTTGGGTAGTGGTGGCTCTTGGGTTTGTGTGTCTGGAGAAACAGGGTGCCGGGAAGGTGTTGTGCTGGCAGCCCGCTCTTCGGACACTGCCTGCTGACAGCACCAGGCAGGGCATGGAGGAGAAGGGAGCTTCGTGTTCAGTTAATGCATGCCGGAAAAATATCTGTGTTAACCAGATGTTGGCATAAATAGCAGCTAACCAGAGCATCCTCTTATATGAATGCTGTATGTCTGCCCTGCTGCCACGGGTCTCTCTCCAGTCCATCTCCCTTTGCCTCTGTGTGATTTTGGCAGCAGTCAGTGTTGTGGGTGAGTCCAGGGAAAGAGATCTTGTTATCGGGCCTTGTAGCTCCAAACGAGGAACTCGGAAGATCTTTCAGGCCTAAATTTCTCCTGGGAAAAACAGTTCAAGTTCCCTTATTTGAGACCTGCAGAGGGATTTCCCGCTCGGAGCGCTGACTGTCTGCGAGCAGAGCTTTTCTAAATGCTCTCAAATGCAAGATTTATTCCTGTTAGCAGGCTCGTGCTGGCCCTGGGTTTGAGGGCAGCGGTTGTAAACAAAACGTAGAGAAACTCTGAGACAATTTCATCATGGCTTTTTTCTTTTTTTTTTTCCTCCCCGTCACAAGGAAATTACTGCATGCAGCAATCGTTGAGGGGAGTAGGGTGGTGGTTTAAACACAAATGGGTTTGTTTGCAGTGAGATACAGTAGGCTGTGCTTCTGCTGAATCAGAGCTGGGGATTTTGGCAGGCAGAAGGGAGGAAAGACAGGATTCCTTCCCTACCTTTGGTTTGGCACTTCCCTCCTGAGTTCCTCCTTTAGTCCAGGAGCTGCTGCCTTCTCTGCTAATGAAGCTCTGCAAAGGGTTTTGTGATCTCTTGGAAATCTACTGGGATGCATTTTACTACTATTTTTTTTACTTTCTGTGCTTGAAGTTGGGGTGCTTTGGGAGGCAGGAGAGCCTGTCTTGTTTGCCCTGTGCACTACAGGGCTGGTTTGCAGTTTATGCAAAATGCCAGATACCCAGTAGGAGCAGAGGGTGTTTGCCTCTGAAGATGTTTTATTTTCTCTTTTTCACCTTTTTTATTATTTTAGTTGTTTTTCTTCCTGCTTTGCATTCCCATGACAGTTTTCCTATACAGTGAGTTTCTCCTGGTAGCACCTGCTTTGCTTTGGGAGTTGCTGTGTGGAAGGTGGGCTGTACAACCCTGTCTCCATGGACCCCAGAGCAGGATGTCCCTGCCAGGCTCCACGCTTTTGGGCTGAATCTTTGGGCTTTTGAGTGCCAGGCAGGGAGAAGTGATGCTCCCCTGTGCTGCAAGGATGTGCCCTGTACAGCGCTTAGCACAGGGGGGACTCAGTGCTGGGTTGGGGTTTGGAAAGAGGTAATGTGATTTACAGCAATGGATCTGGTTAATAATCTCCAGCAGCTTCTGTATACTCAGGGGCTGCTTGTATTCCCAGCCAGGTGTTTGCAGACCGGATCAATATGGCCCTATTTGCATGGGGCTGTCCGTAATCTAATAAACCAACCTCAATCTGCGTCCTTTGCTTTCCCCAAACATCCACCGGATCCCGATCCGGTCAGTCTGGCGAGTGTTCCCCATGGTGGCAGAAGCTGTCTGTGAGCAGTGCCTGGCTCCTGGAGTGCCATCCTGGAGCTACGTGGCACCCCAAGGCTGCACCCTCTGCTAGAGCCTGGGCTGTGTGAGCACCCTGGCTTTTTGGGTGTACTGGGTGCTTGTAGGTGCTGCATGGTGCTTTGCAGACCATCACCTCCACAGTGATGCTCCAGAGGCATCAACATGGGGGGCTTTCCATGAAATGCCTCCTCTCATCATGTCCCCTTGGAGGGAGCATCTGCTGGGAGCCCCCTTTAAACCAAAACTGATGGTTTTACTGGCTGGATGGTTGGCAAAACTGCCTCAGAGGTGTTGCATCCCCCGGCAACTTAAATAATACAGAGTGATGGGCAGTATAGGGATAAATTACAGAGAGCTGTGGCCTGGGGAGGCTGTGGACTGAATTCATTAGTGTGTGTTGTCAGACCAGGGGCTGGGCTGGGGAGGGACTCAGGTGATGCTTCCTCCTTTTTCTGGGAACCGCCTGGCCTGGAATTAGTGATTTGCAACTGTCTCAATTACAGAAAAAAAAAGAAAAGATAACATTTGTATCTCTTGGCCTCGTGTTTGTGAGCCCTGCCCCTGCGTGTATGTATTTATTTATATTTTTAAATCGGAAGAGAAAGAGACCTTTAGTGGCTCCTCTTCCTGGTGGTGAGGGCAGGGCAGCAGGAGAGAAGCAGCCCGATGAAGGGTTTTGCTGCCGGGGAAGCTGTGCCTGCCGAGGAGCGACGTGCTGTTGCTGGTTCTCTCTGTTTTGGGGAGGTCACCAGCACCGATAATAGAAATCCCCTCTGACACCTTGAGCGAGCCATACGTTGTCACTGTTCTCTCCCTGCCCAGCCTTTTATTTATAGGAGAAGCCTTACCCAAAATAGCTTTTTTGCTTGCCCTAAGCTGATGGGCTGTTTCCAAACCCCATACCCTGCTTTTTTTTTTTTTTTTAATATACTGATAAATGGAAAATCCTTGGAAGAGCCAGTGCTGTGAGGAGCTGCTCTAATCTAAAATGATAACTTTGCTATTTTACTTCAGCCTTGTTGCAAAACGAGCGGAGCTGCCTTTGCAAGTGGGATCAGCCTGTCTAAATGCTGGCGGCTGGATTTTTGTTTCTCACCTCAGTGCAAGCCCTGAAACTCAGCTCATCGTTTCCACGTCCCATTTTCGGTTTCACCCAGCCTGGCTGGCCTGCCCATCCTTGTTATCAGAAGAGGAAAATCAAGTTTCTCTCCTGGTTGGATAACATTTTCAAATTCCAGAGTGATGTCGATTAGCAGAATTAGCAGTGGCAGGTTACCCGGCAAAAATACCCTTCCAGTTGTGAAGCGTTCCGTTGCTGATTGCTGCTCCTTTCCCAGGTCCAGTGGTCCTGATCCCGGATGTGTCTCTGCAGCACGGGGATTTTTCTCTCTTAACTCAGTGCAGTTGTTTCCTTTGGCATTTGGTATTTACACGGCTGGAGCCAAACTGAAAGTGAATCTGCCCATAACTCTCTGAAATGTGCCTTTCTAATTTCGGCATTAATGTTTCAAAACTCAAGCTGCTGGTGGGTGTACCTTTGCTTGTTTACACACATCCTTTTTTTTTCCCATGCAGTGATTCTCTGGTGAAACATTAGGAATGATAAAATACTGTGAGCCTCTGAATGGATTGGTCTTCTGGCTTTAAGCTGTGAATTTGGCTTTTAACTCTTAAGTCTCTAATTTTCAAAGGTTGCAAGTGTTTTAACTTAATCTATTTTTGTTTGGGGGGGAAGGATGCTTATATGCAAAATTGTTATTACAATAATATGATTAATTGCAACAATATTGCAAGAATTTTCAACGAAATTATTAATTGCAATATTGCAATGAACTGCAAAAATATTTCAAATATTGCAATAACATGATGAATTTGCAATACTCTGATTATTGCAAATCTCTAGACAAAAGGCACAGTTCATAGGGTAAAAGAAATGAGTTGGAAGGAGTTGCAGCCATCAATCCTGACTTGATAGCACAGGACACAGCCTCCCCAGTATGTTTTGTGTGAAGCTTGTGCTTTCCAGAAGGGTGTTTGTCCATGTGTAGGGAAGTTGCAGGCAGTGGGACATGCTCCACTGGTTGGAGGTGTGTTTTGAAGGGCTTGTGACCCCTGCTTTGAAGGGGTCACCTATTTATTTCTGATGTGAGTTCGTGAAGCTTCTGGCTGCAGTGTTGTGCTGTGCATGTGCCTGCCGAGAGCGAGGAGCCCGCCCCGGAGCGGCTGCGTGTTTGGGGGGAGCAGGTGGCAGGAATGATGTTTTCAGGCAAATGTATTATTCCCCCAGAAAATCCTGGCTGTTAGATCTGGTCAGCAGATGTGAAGTGTCGATCGGTATTGGTAGTGGGAAGGGGAGTTGCAATATACTTTGCTAATGGAGACGAACCCAAGGAGCAATTCTGTGATTTACGCTTTTGGCGATGTGAAATGAAACTGTCTGGAGCGCTTTGCTCGGCGAGCTCTTAGCAGACCACTTCTTCCTCCATGCTTCGTGCAGATTTTTCCAAAGATGCTGTTTTCTGGCCTTGTTGCTGTGTGGCCAGAGGTGGCTGGGGGGCATGGACCCCTTAAATGCATCTGGAGGCACGAAGCATCCAGCATGGGAGGAGGGAGCGAGCAGTGCCCGCTGTAGCTCGCTCCAAAGCCCCGGTGCAATTCTGTCCCCAAGTGGCTGAAAAGGTCATTTAGCGCAATAGCAAACGTTTAATTTATTTCTTTTTTCACTCCCTCAAATAGTCAAATTAGCATCCTTCCTCTGCCACAGGAGCTGCTGGAGGGGGCATCCTGAGAAGGATTATCAGTAGGAGTGCCTGGGCCCAGGCTGTTCCTCTCCCGAAGGTCCCTGGCTGCTATTTGCACATCCCAGTGTCTGACTGCGGCTGGCATTTCCCCTGTTTGGTGGAATTTACTTTCTGCCTGGCAAGGGCATTGGGTAACATTTGCACATCTGGGCTGCTTAAGCTGCGGAGGGGCTGGGGGGATGCGTTGGAGAAGGTCAGGGGTCTCTGCTTTCCTTATGGGCAGGAGGGAGCATGGAGAGCAGCTGGTAGGTACTGTGTCCTCTACAGAGGCAGCAAGCAGGAGGGGGAAATGGTGTAGTGTAGCACGATGGTACCTGTGCAACCATCTGGACCTGCTCTGATGTTGGTTGGATGCAGGGTTGGCCCTGGCTCTGGAGAGCTCAGGCCGTGCTCTGTTCCCTCTCGTGGTGGACGGATCGGTTGGACAGTGGGTGCCTGGCTGGTTTTTACTGTGGCAGAGGGGGCTGTATTTCCATTCGGGTTGGTTTGCAGTGCATGGCTGGGAGGTGCACAGCCTGCGGTAGGAGCTCTCCTTAAAAATAGCTCTTCTGCATCCAAGTCTAGAAAGTCGTGGGCTCTTGGAGGGGGGGGATGACGTGTGCAGCAGCACGATGGCATGGCTGGAGGTTTAGGGAGACTATCCCAAGGGCGGGCAGGGATTGTTTACCATGAAAAACCCACAAGCAGTATGGAAGGAGATGAGACAGAGC
This sequence comes from Anabacerthia variegaticeps, assembly GCA_035583185.1. Taxonomy (NCBI): domain Eukaryota; kingdom Metazoa; phylum Chordata; class Aves; order Passeriformes; family Furnariidae; genus Anabacerthia; species Anabacerthia variegaticeps. Next base: position 28,612,360 of record JAWWEW010000006.1, on the reverse strand, counting down.
AAAGGGTGGTGAGTGGTAGGAGAAGTCCCTGGTCTCTCCGTGCTCCTGAGGCAGGTAGCACCGTCGATGTGGGTAGGACAGATTTTTATTTCCCTGTTTTAGCTGTGTTTGGTTGGGCCTTGGAAACATCCTTTATTAGCAAAGGCAGCGTGCCCAGGGGTCTAACAGCCAGGGGCCGGGGCAGAAGGTGAGGGCTGTGATGTCATGGTGCTTCCAGCCCCCGTGCCTGGTTGGGAGCTGCGGGCACGGCTGGTGGAATGTGCCGATCCCGTGTGCACACGGGTGGCTGCGGGCAAGGGTGGCGTGTGGACCTGCTTCATCCTGCTTGGGCTGTGACTGAGAAAGGAGCTGCACAATTAGGAGAGGTCCCTGCGGTTTGTGTTTGAAAGGAGCTCCATTAGGGTAATTTTTAAGCTCAGTTTTTAAGCTCCTGTTCAATCAGAAGGCTATCTGCTGACAGGGAGGGAAGCTGCTTTTGCAGTGGGTCTCTGCTCATGCTGTATTCCTTCTTCTGATTACTTTTCCTTTTTTTTATTGTTTTTGCTTCACCCTTCAGGAAGGCCAGCTCTGCTACCCCAGAGGCACCCAGGCTCCCAGCACCCTTGGGTAGGGATGCTCTCCTCCCTCAGGCAGCTCTTTCCAAGTATCTTCCCAGCCTCTTGCCCACTGCATGTAGTCAGCCTGCTGCCTTCCTCTTACTGGGTCTCCTCCCTCTGTGCAGGCACTGGTGCTGGGTCTGACCCTGGTCAGCAATTGCCCTTGCAAGTTCCTGGGGAAAGCCCATCCTGATGGCTCTCCAGAGGGCTGTCTTAGACTCGGTGAGGAGCATGGAGGAGACCTAAATGAAGAACAAATGAGAACCAAATAGGGACAAATGGGAATCAGATTTAGGAAGCAGACGAGACAACCCTTTGGAAGAGGCAGGGGGGGATGTTTGCTTTAATCAGTCTCCTTGAGTTTCAGGCAATAATAAAGCAGATTTGTTTTCTTTTACCTTCTCTTCCCCCAGCCTCCTCTCCTTCCCTTACTTCCTCTTATGTACTGTTCTCAAAAGAGCCCTGGATCCAGCAGCATCAGCATCTCCTTCCAAAGCTTCTGCCTACTGCAAATGGGATTACCAGCTAATCCAACCAACATCCTGTCCATTTTTTTATCTTCTTCTATCTGGTTCTCCCTGTCTGGAGCTTGTTGCTTTGAGCCAGGCTGCCTTGGCTGGGCTGCTGGCAACATGTCCCTCCCACTGCCAGATGAACTTTTTGGACTTTCTGAAGCGAGCAGTGGAACAAACTCCTCCGAATGGGCTGAGGTTTTCTCTGCAGAGTCAATTTGCCCTGGCACGCTCTGCTGTGTACTTTAGAGGCAGTCCCCAGGGACTGGCCGTGCTTGGAGGAGATCAAAGTTTCTCCATCAGAGGTCTTGGGCAGTGCTTCCGAGATGCTTGAGTTACCTCCTAACGTGTGCTCCTTTGGGACATGGTGGTGGCTGGTGGCTGCAAGAAAGGACACTGCTTTCCCAGCCTCCATGGATGGATTGGTTCCCTGCAGAAATGTACTTCCTTCCCCTTTTTTTTCCCTGGTCGTTGCCTTGGTGCAGAGCGGGTGGATCTTGGGAGGGCTGAGGCCATGCATAACTGTGGGTCAGTGAAGCTGAGCCTTAGGTCCGTTCCACTTTAAAGAGTTCTGGTGGCAAGTAATCACCTTCCCAGGCAGAGGCCAGAGTGGAGCTGTGACTGAGCTCTCTGCAGCTCTCAGTCTTCTGTGCTGGGTACCATGCAAGGGATGAAGTTCTCCCATTTGAAAGGAAACGTGCATCCTGCCTGCTTCCATGTGCCTTGTCTGGGAGGTCTCACCAGTGCCTTGTGCAGCTGGGCTGGGCTGCTGCAACATGCAGGGCTGCTGTGGTTGTGTCCAGGCAGAGCTTTCTTGTACAGAGCTGGTTTTGTATTTGCTGGTGTGTAGTAGAGAGACAAAGCATCTGGGGTAACCTTCAGCATGTTCCAACATACTGCTTTCGGGTGGTCTCCTGGGTTTTGTAACCCACTTAATCTCTGCCTTATGTAGGATTCCCCATCCTGGAGAGTAGGTTCACTGGGATGTGCTGGGAAGGCTGGTGGTGGGCAGCCTTTAGTATGGCCCTTGGATTCCCAAGTGCTTATGCCTCAGGCAGAGACTTCCAAGGTGGAAGAGCTGGTGCTCTCAGCTGGACTGTGGGGCTGTGAGTCCCTTGCTGTGTTCAGGAGGTGGTGCTGGTGCAGCATGGTGGGGTGGTTTGTCCAGTGCACTCCTCGTCTCCAGCACCCGGCAGGTCTCTTGTGAAAGCTGCATGGTTGCTCATAGAGCTGCAGTTGTTTTCCTGTGTGGCTTGGCAGATCTTGTGCCAAGGCTCTTCCAATCAATAATCCTCAACAGAGGCTGTGTCCCATTCCAGGGCAGGCGTCTTACCTGCTTGGCAAGAGCCGTTCAGGAGAAGTTTGTGGTGGCTTTGCTGCCCAGGAGGGGCTGATTTACTTAATGTTTGCAAGACTACCACAGGGCTTTCCAGTTGCAAACTGGTTTGGCTCTGCTCTGAAAAGCGGAGTGAAGCAGAGGAGCCAAGCATGCCCGGCGGTGGCTTTTCCAGGTCCCTGAGGTCGGCAGGAGGGGAATCACCTCCCTTCCAGTGCAACGTGAGCCTCCTCCCTTGCTCAGAGCAGCAGAAATCGTGGCTGCGAACCTTCCCCCCAGTGGGCAATTTTTTCCCTGAGCTTGTTCGGGTGGATGCCAGGGGAACACAGGGGTGCTTCAGTGCCCTGTCCCTGGATGCATCCCAGAGCTCCCTCTCCTGTACTGTATTTCAGATTCCCATGCTTCCAGAGAGGTCTGTGCATAAAATACTGCTTGTTGCTGCCTGCAAGCTTCCCTTTACTCGTGCCACGGTGGGACTTTTTAAAAAATGTTATTTTATTAGGAAATTCCCATTTGGTTGCTTTAAAAAGCAAGCCCTTGTGGCTGGCCCCTGGCCCGCCGCTAACAGATTTGTTTGAGAAAAGGCTGCGTTGGCATCCTGCTTTATTGAACATGCCTCCTGGGAAGGCGGTTTGAATATCCTTCTGTCTCCTCGGAGCAGGGAGCTCTCAGGACTGCCTGCCGCCATGGGGATGGGGAATGCTCTCCTCTCCCTTTCCCTCCCACCCCTTCCCTTGTTCAAGCCTCAAGCCTCCCTTTTCTTTTTTTTTTTCCCTTTTTTTTTTTTTTTTTGAGGAGAGAGAGTGCTATGCACGGTGCATCCCGCTCCATGCGGCTTTTCTCTTTCCCCACGGAGTTCATCCAAAGTTCGTATCCAGACGATGAACAAAGTAGCTCAGACCTTTTCCTGACTCCTCACCCTTTGTCCTCATCACTTAGTGACAGACAGGAATCAAATGCCACAGACAGGCTGACGGGACAGGGCTGTGTGAAAGTCCTTGGAAGAGGAGGAGGAGTGGAGCAGTGCTGGGTAGAGGGGGACACATGTTTAAACTCATCTCCCCCTCCCTGGGGAAAGAACAGAGCTGCCTTTACTTTAAAGGGCAGAGGGGAGGTGCAGTGGTTTTTTTTTTTTTTTTTTTCATTGTTTTTGGTGTGGGTTTTTTTTGGCAGAAACTGGATAAATTTTTAGTGACAAAACACATAGGGAAGAAGGACCGGATGGAGTTAGCCTCAGTGTTTAGCACTGGGTGTGCCTGCCGTCTGGAGCAGGGGAAGGAAGGGGCTATGGGCTGTTATGGATCAGAGGGATGTAGGCTGCTGCTCTGCCTCCAGTGCCTCTCCACTGGAACAGGAGGCTTTGCCCTAGGGAAGAGAGGGACCGTGGTCCTGGACCCCAGCTGTTTCTAAAGGCTGCATTGCCCTGCCTTGATCTTTCATCTCACCAAGAAAGGTGGCTTAGTTTGGTCTTGATATGATCTTCCATCTCACCTAACTTCAGGGCTCCCCTCTGAGAGGTGGGTGGTACCTGGGGAGTGGGGTTTAGTGTTGGAGACCTCCCTGTGCTGGAGCAGGATGTCCAGGCTGGTGTAGCCGGGCAGCTGCCAAGGGTGGGCTTCTCATTGCTACCAAAAGCTGGGAAGGGACCATTTCCTGGCATTAGGGGTGCTCTGGAGACTTGCTTCTTCAGCATGTCAGGAGGGAAAGGAGCAATTTAGCCTGTTTATTCGTTAGCACTTGTCTAACTCATTCAGCTGTCAGAACTGGGATGACTCCTGATGGGTATTTATCCTTCTTCCAGATGTCCTCCCCACTGTTCACCTTCTCCTTTTTTTTTTTTTTTAATGAGAAATAATAATGACTGGAAGTCCCAAACAAGGAAACGAGGGCAGCACCTCATGGCAGAGAATTTATGGTGGCTTTTATGGAAGCTGGGTTGGCTGTAGCACAAGTTTGGCAGAGTTTGGGAAGGTAAGGCTCTCAAGCCTCCATGGAGGGGTCGTCTCTGCAAAATGTATAGTGACCCTTCATTCAGGGCTGCTCCTCAATAAGTGCTGTGGTTTGGCAGAGATGTGCAGGTGCAGGGGCCACCCTCTTGTCAGGGAGATGGGATGTCCCTTATGTATCCCATCTCCATGCCTGGCTGTTGAGGCATGGCTGTGTGATTGTGCAGGGAGGGAAAACATTGCTGTCAGAAAAGGACTTTCAAGGGAGCACTTGCATTTGGTCCTTAAATCCTGAGAAGTGCCCTGGAAGCTGTGGTGAGAGTTGGATCTCCTGGGTCCAGTTTACACATGGAGAGAGACTGCTCATTGCTTAAGTGAGCAAGGGCAATGTTTTCTCCTGTGTTGGCAGAGGAGCAACCAAATTGCTCAGGGAGTCCCAGGACTGTGTTCCCCAGGGAACTGGGGTGACCGCCTTCCCCCTCCAAGGCATGGCAGGTTGAGTCTCCATCCCCAGCTGTGACTGTAGAATTCCACACGACCATGGCTGCTCTCCTCAAGCCTGCACGGGGGTCATCTTGGAGGCAGCAGGAAGGGGCTGGGATGGTCCAGGTTTTGCCCTCTTTTGTTTGCTGATTTTGCAAAGCTGGCTGATCTGGGCCCCGGCCAGCTTGGCTGACTCACAGGAATCCTCTCACAAGTCTCCTGCACCCTCCATTACCTGATCCGAGTGCTTCCTGGCGTGTCGGCTCTCCCTGCCGTGCTGTGGCAGAGCAGTGGCTGTGAAGGGAGCTGTGCATTTGTGCAGCTTCTGTCCACTGCAGGCTGCAGCATGTGCTGTGGGCAGGGACCGGAGCCTGCTTGTCCTTGTCACCCCTTGCAATGCTCACTCCCATTGCTAGTGACCATGGTTCCTGACCCTGCAGACAGTCTCTAAATATTTTCACTGAGGCATTTTCTCTGCTTGAGAGGCAAAGCGAAGACCTTCTTGCTTGTTAAGAGGCAGTAGCTTTGTATTTCCTTGTCCCCTGTGTTGTGTTGCTGGCAGCAGCAGTACCAGGTGCTCTAGGATGTAGGTTGGGGGGCTTCCCGTGCCTCTCACTTGGTTGCTGTAGAGCTACTGTGTTTCTGTTCATAAATGCAACAAGTCAGACCTGGAGGGGGATTGTAGGGATGAGAGAGCTTTTAATATCCATAGGCTCCTTCCACCACTCCCCGTCTCTGGTAAATGCAGTGGGTCAGCAGGAGGTGACCACAGTCGAGTCAAAACTCCATGTGCTGGTGCTGCAAACTCTGGGGGCCCTGTTGAGCAAAGGTGGGTGTGAGACGTGCTCATAAATCCCCTACCTTACAAGCTGGGGAGTCTCCCGGAGTTCCTGCCTTGCCAGTCGTGCTGAGAGCTTTTTGCACGCGGCTTTACCTTCCCAGGGAAGCGGCTGGGACATGTTCCCATCTGAAGCTCGTACCCCTGCGAGGTGCTTGGGTTGGCAAAAGCACCGCTGTTGCATCAGGCTGGGCTGTGCCCAGCAAGCGTGGGGGGAAGGTTCCTGTGCCTATGGCAGGAGCATCATTTGATATTGTGGCTCCTCTGGGGGTTTGGGGGTGGTCTGTGGGTTTGTGGCTTGTTTCCTTGTGCCAGACATCGGTTTCTGTCCCGTGGGTCCTGGTGAGTTGCAAGATTTGAGTGTTTGGTGGCTTTCTGGCCTGTGGCTGTCAAGCTGTGTGTGATGTTGTGCAAGTGCTTTGCGTCTTGTGTGAAGTTTCCAGGCACTTACTTTGTGGAAAGCTGGAGAACAGGAAGGTGCTGGTTTGGTACAATCAAGGAATCACATTCCCAGTGGGCTATGGAGCAAACGTCTCCTATGGACTGTATGCCGATGGAGATGTTTTTGGGCTCTGCTGAACAGTGTCGGGGGATTCCTTGTGGTGTGACAGAGAACTGTCGAGGTGCCTCACCTGGCTGGTCCCCTACAGGGAGCAGAGTCCTGGATGTCCCTGGGTGCTCAAAGCATTGGGAGCAGGCTTGTGCAGGATTGGGGGCCGGAGAAGCAGCATTCTCTCTCCTTGCACAGAGGTTATGCCAGCGGTAGGGTGCACTCCTCTAGGATAGTGACTGAGATTTGGGTCTCATCCCTAGCCTGAGCATCCCACTTGTGGGGCCTTGGCGCAGCCCCTTGCTGAAAGGGGAAGGTGATATCCTGGAAACGCTCTCCTAGCTGATACAGGCACTGAGGTTTTGCCACCTTTTCAACAGAACTGGAGCCCCACAGCTAGGAAAAATTAGTCACTTGTTTGAGGTTGTGGGCTCCCCCTTTGGCAGGAGTCTGAGCGGGGGTCTGTATCTTCATCAGAAGGGATTTGGGATATGGGGGAGCATGCCGTCTGCCTTGATACATTCTCCATTGTGCATCCCAGCCTCGTCAAGTGTGACAGTATCCCACAAGGCGTGTGATCGCTGCAGAACCAGCGCCAGAGCCGAGCTCTCCTGCCTTCATCTCCCCCTTCCCCGCTTGCCTCCTCGGTGGCAGTGCCTTTGTCAACCGGCCAGAAACCCGCAGCGCCGCAGCAGCCTCCCTGAAGTGCCAGCCATGCAGCGCTCGGGTCCCGGCCCCCCTCCTCGCCTCTGCCCCAGCATTTATCAGCAACCTCCCTTCCCTCCCAGCCGCCAAATTCTTTCTCCGTGCCGTCATCCTCCGGCCAGAAGCCGCCCCGTCCCACTCTCCCTCCCTCTCTCTCTTTCCCTCCCTCCCTCCGAAACCAGCCCAGAACTGCTGGGCAAACATTTTGCCTGTTGTTATTACAGTATTCCCATCTGCATACTTAGTCATAAACCCCTTTTAATTCCAGCCTTTTTCTGGGGCGGGGTTAAGAGTTCAAACCCATCATTTTTCTTTTGGGGCTGGAGTCTTACAAAAGCAGCCTGCGGCGAGATTGTTCAGTAGGACGGGGCTGAGAGAGAGTTTAGGGAGAGGGAAAGGGGGCGGTGGGGAGGGGGATTGCATGCAGTGGTGCTGGCTGTACAGCCCCTCCTCCCCGGGGAAGGCTTTGCATGAGGCTTGTGTGTGGCTGGTTTGGGCAAGGGGGTGCTATCTGCCAGGTCCCCCACTCCTTTCCCCTTCTGGCGACTTCGAGCCTTTGTGGGGAGGCATCGAGTCAAGTCCTGCCACTGCTGGTGTTGCCTCGTTTGCTGGAGTCTTTGGATAATGGAGTGCCAAAAGCCAGAGCGTTCCTGAATGTGCAGGGAGGGGAACACTCCTGGGTCTGCGCAAAGACCCTTCCTGGACAGCCTCTTGGGCGCAGTGCAATGTTGCTGATCCTTTAGTGATGCAGGAGATGCTGTCAGGCTCCCTCTGTGCACCTCTCCATGTCCTTACTTTAAAAGATTGTCCCCCATTGCTTCAGATAGTGATGGTTCTGTTCCAGAAGCTCTGGTGGCCCCTGTGCAGGTATCCCTAGGGCCAGATGAGCCCCGTTACCTGCCTTTCTCCCAAAAAAACATCAGTCTGTTGCTTTTGTGAGCCTACCTGAACTTAGTAGTTGGCTGTAGTAACACTTCCCCATTGCCTTTGGAGTGTGGCTGCTTTTAATTCCCTCTGTGGCAAAGGTTCCCAGATGCTGGCACTTCTACCAGCTCAGTGCTACCCCGTAGTAACAACTTCCTGCCCTCCATCTGCTTTCCTGTGACCTGGTGGTGTGGGCAAGGCAGTGGGAGGCAGAGGACTCCTAAGGGCAGTGATTAATTCCTGTGCAAGCTTTGGTGCCTGCATCCTGCCCCCTGTTGCCACTGCTGAGCCCCCAGACTGGATGCTGACCCGGGTCAGGTGGGAGATGCTCCCTCCTTCCTTTTGCCCTTCACAGATGCATCCCTGTGGAATATGATATGGACCAGTTGTTTTTCGGCTTGAGAGGCATTGATATCTTTGTGTCTTTAGGCAAGATGAGGTCTTTTCCCCCCACTCTCAATTAAAAGATCTTGAGGAGGAAAAGAAATAATAATGTGTATTTGGGCTGACAGAAATGTTGTATGAATTTGTGCAGCTCAATTTCCCAACGTGTTTCGGTAAAGAAGAGTCTCTTGCTTTGCTTTTGAGAAGCATAAAAACGATGGAAATGTCTCATATTTACATAGTTGAAATTAAGCCTTTGCCTCCTTTATTAAAAGTATTTCTCTGAAATTTGACTTTGGTTTTATGTTACAAACACCTTAATGACACATCCAGCTCTCAAGTGATGCTGTTAAAAGAAAAAAACGTCCTATAAGAGCAGGTGTTTGGGTAATTCTCTTGGAAAGTTACTCAAAGGCAGGAATACTAAAGTGAAATTTGCAGGAACAACCTGCATTTCTTGCTGTGCATCCCACCATTCAGTCTGTGGTTGTTACCCCACCTGGACTGCATGAAAATTCACATATGTTGTTTTTTCCCCTCCTTGGATTTTCTTCTATGCACGGACAGAGGGTTTTATTCACGACACTATGGATGTTGAGCACCACAGGAAAATAATCTGAACAATATGCTGTGTAGGTTTAGTGGATCGGGTAGCAGCTTTCTTAAAAGGCACCATGATCCTGCAGCCTGCAGTACCCAGGTGGTGGATCCCAGGCAAGATGAGTGGTCTGAATTTGCATCTAAATTGGCTTTACTGCTTGATCCCCTGAGTTGGCCTGAGAGCTGCACTTCTGGGTGGAGAGAGCTTAATTTTTCTTTTTTTTCCCCCTACTTGGATGCTGGATGGTTATTAAGCTGCTGTAGAGTGAAGAGAGCTTGTCACACAAGAAATTTGGCTTTAGTGCTCAGTAATACTGGAGGCATTCATGCTGCTGGCCTGAACGCTTTGGTCTCTTGATGTGATAAGACTCAGCATGTGTTAGACCTGCGCTTTCCTTTTGGAAGTGCAAGGGTGGAAGGCGAAAGGCCCTGCAGTGAGCAAAAGCAGCTTGTGAGCCTCTCTGCACGCCTCTGCCTCGGGGAGCAGGAGGGGGAGCGGGTGGAGCTGGTGGGCTGCCACAGCTTTTCCAGCTGCGAGCATGCCCGGGATTGCATGCTCGGAGCTCTGCCTACCTGCTCGCAGCATGCTTGGCAAGACGGGGCTTGCAAGGCATGGCAGGTCCTGTGTACAGGCTGCCTCGCTTGCTCCATCCTCCCCTGGCCTCGCAGGGGAGCTGGGTGGCTCACAGCCAGCCACCCGCTTCCTTGGCCTCTCTCAAGGGGTGCTGCTCCTTCCTCCGTGCTGCGTGGAGTTTTGGGAAGGAGCTTTCCTCTCCTGTCGCCAGAGGCAGTAGGTGCTTTGCTGAGCAGTGCTGGCTGCTCGGAGGTGCCGGAGCGGAGGCTTTGCAAGGTGCACACGGTGTTCATGAGACCCGTTCAGCAGGAAGATTATGACTCCAAAAGGGACTGGCTGAGCTGCCTGGTGTGGGGCTGCCTGGTGTGGGGCAGGAGAGCGGGCTCAGCCCTTGTGCAGGAGCCAAAAGAGGTGTAGGCTGGGTTTCTGGGCACGCCGTGTTGTTGAGTGATGCTGGTCAGGTCACTCTGCTTCCTCGCTGGCCTGCCTGCATGGCAGGGACATCTGTATCTGCACATCTTACGGCCCTTTGATCGATTAAAGCAGCTTGGGTTGTTGCAGAGGAGGGAGCCTGCCTGTTGTCCTCTGCCTGCAGGCTCGCCTTGTGCAGCAAGGGTTTACTGGAAGGGCCTAGGTGGGATATAGAGTTTGAGTTTTTTTCTGGGGAGCAGAGAACACTGATCCTAGAGGTCTTTGAAACCTTTCCTCTCTATCACGTCTCCATCCTTGAGGGAGATGCGTCCCCAGGATTTGTGTATTTGCAGGCTTTGGTCACTTCGAGTGCCAGGGCTGTGCATTGCAACACCATGTCCTGCCTCCTGCACAGAGCTGCCTCCAGCAGGAGGGGAGCTGGTACATGGAAAGGCACTGGGGTTGTGTGATCTATGTTTGAAGATTTCATTAAATCAGGATTAATTTAATGCTCTGTATGTGTGCGTACAGTTTCCCATTCTTCTGCAAATAGGCACATTGCCTGCATCAGGAATTTGAAATGTGGAATATATATGCTCCTCCTCTTCCCATCTCCTTTTATTTTTTTGTGTTGAAAATAAGAGGGCCTGTGAGGCTTTTTTTTTCCTCCCCTCCCTGTGCTCACCTGCACCTTTTGCCTTTCTGCTGCTTGATGCCTTACTTAATTACAGCTGAGAAAATGGTGTGCCAGTAAATCTGGGGAGAGGTCGCCCTTGTCACATGCCAGCCCAGGGGCAGGGGACACACAATCCCTGCTCCCTCCCAACCATGAGCACGTTTCCATCAGTGCTCCTTCAAGCTCTCTCCCTCTCTCCTTAACGTGCTGCTTGTGTAATTGTTGGCTGTTTGTCCGCTAATGATTATAAATTAGCGGCCGAGTGTATAAAAAGTTAATGAAGTTCTGTCGGTGGAACCATTACGCCTTCCCAGGCTGGCACGTACAGGTCGGCCAAGCCGGTAAGAAAAGCCAGACACCGAGTCCGGCTTTCAGGGGATCAGGTTTCAGCTCGCTTGCTCTTTCCTGCTGTGTTTTTTCTTGCTGGATCGAGCCAAAGTTGAGCACTGGGAATGCCAAAAGGTGGCAGGTGATATTTTCTCTGCTGCAAAATCACCACAATGCTTGCATTGCCTCCACCATCACTTATTTCCAGCCCTCATGTTCCACTGTCCCAAGGGCACATCCTCTACTTATCTCCTTCCTGGCTGTCTGGGGATCAGGCCTGGGGTCTGAGGATGCCCTGGACCCTTCAGTTCTGGTCTATAGCAGCTTTCTTCTGCACTTTCTTCTTGGGTTGAAACTAAACATCTCAAACCCCTTCAACTTCTGCTGCATTACCTCTTGACCATCTTACTGTGGTGTGGCAAGAACAGCTTCTTCCATTGCAGTGCTCGTGGACAAAGTGTAGAAAGGGTGTTGGAGGACAGGGCATGATCCTTCAGGTGTAAATCTACCAGCTGTAAACCTCCCACCTCCTCAGTTTTTTTTCCTCATCACTCAGAACTTGGCAGGACTTTAACTGTGTGCCCTGGCATTTCTCTGGGTAGAGGCAGGCTTGGCATAGGGCTTGCTGAAATGAGCTGAGTGGCTCAGGGAAAAAAGTGATGAAAAAAAAAGACGGCATCCTTCTCACTGTGTGAGTGAGATTTTTTGGAGGTGCCTCTTGAGCTCTGGCACCCCTTCTCTCTGAAAGAGCTTTGGAAACTTGGCAGTAGGGCTGTCTTGTGTCATCCTCATGAAAATTCAGTTGAATTGAGAGCAGATACCCGTCTGCTCAGCAGGTCTCCGAGGAGCCCTTGCGACATTTTGGCAACCAAATCCTGGAGAGTGGCTGCCAGCCCCGCCATGCTGCAGGCTGGGGGTCCCCTCTGGTCATTCCTCGGTGAAGACTTTTCCTGGGCTGTGGCTTCTGCAGAGTGGAAACAGGGAAAATTCAGCTTTTGGAGCTCCTTGGAGACAGCACAAGATCTGCAGGGTCAGAGAGACCGTGGGATCCTGCAGCTGATGCCTGGTTTGGGATGACCTGTAGCCTGGCCATGCCATGTGGTGCTTGAGTGCCTTGGAGAAGATGCCATCTTTTCCACCAGGCTCTGGTTTTTCCCAGACAAGATTATCTTTGCTCTGGTGGTGCTAAAAGTGTTAACACTAGTCTCCTGGCTGCCTTCCAGGCTGAATGATGGCTTTCAGCATCCCTTACTTTTTCCCCACTGGGTTGTGTTCAGTGGGACTCTTTCCTGGGGGTGGTGGGCTCCCTCCTCCTCCTTCTCCTTGGAAGATGGTTGCAAGGGTGCTGGAAAGATGACAAGAGGAGTGTGAGCCTTGCCGCACCTCCGGGAGGTGTTTTGGGGTGGGCTGAAGCCACCAGCCAAGCTGCCTGTCTGGATAGCAGACATGGGGCTGGGGGGAAGCTACTTGAAGTCAGCAGGAGCCTTCCCTTTGATTTGGCTGAGGCTGAGATCAGCCCCTGGATTTTGGGTAGGACACAGTGAACCTCTGTGTCCAGCTGCTGTCACAGGGATTAATGGCTGGAGGCGTGGGTGGAAAGCTGGAGCACTGAATGGTGTGGCAGGGGCCTGGTGGCCTTGGGCACGTGGTGGGGATTATGGGCAGGCGTCCTCCCTGCTGCTGGTTGTCTCTTTGAGGCTGGGATGGAGTTTTTGGGCTCTGCACGTTCCCTCCTGCAGCAGAGGAGACCCAGAGATCTCTGGGTTTGGGTGGAAAATGCTCCCCGGTGACCCCATGGAGGAGAGGACAGCCAGGACCTGCTGAGTGGTGAGAAGGGAAGCTGAGAGAGCCCCCAGCCCCTGCTCCCAGGGCTGATGCCTGCCTCTGCCCCGGGCTGGTTTTCGGGGGCACAGGCATTCCAGGAATTTGTAAGGAATTAGGGAGCGGGTGGGGAAGAGCGGGAAGACTCCTGCAACATGAACCATCTGGCCTCCTCGGTCTCTGTGCGCAGCAGTGTCTGGGATAAAGGAACTGATCGAAAACAGACATTGTTTGAGACAATAAAACCGTATTACACGTTAATGAGAAAATACATTGGAGAGCCAAGGGCCTGGGGCAAGCTGGGTGTTCTCCTCCCTCTCCCCTCGACCTGCACATGGCCTGGCGCTGTGCTGCCCACAGGCAGCAGCAACTTCTTTTCCTTGGGTTTGCTTAGTGAGCAGGGTTTGAGCAAGGCACACTTGGCTGGGGTGCCTGCCACTGTCTCTCTGTCTTTTGCTGAAAGGAAAGCATGATTCCAGCAGGAAGGCAAAAAGGAACCTGCAGCCCTGCAGTGTGCATGGTCCTGAGGGACTCCCACCTGGCACCCTGCTTCATTCCCACTTGTACACTCAGCCTGGGAACCTGTGAGGCCTTGGGTTCCTGCAACTCCTCTCCCAGTAAATAAAACAGGTTAAGGCCTATTCCCTGGCTGTATGGTGAGTGGCACAGCCTGCCTCTTGTCCACTCAGCACAGCATTCCCCCAGTGCCATGGGAGTGCCCTGCAGCCTCTGCCCAGCCCTGCTGAACTTGAACCTCGAGGGGCCTGATGTGGTGCTGGTTATCAGATCCTGTGGGCCCTGATTTCCTTCCCCTCTTCATCAGCTCAGGCCTCTTCCTGTGGGATGGGCAGACACTGTCTGCTTTGGGATGCATGGGGCTTGCTTGGATGTCCATAGCTTGGCAGAGCCCCTGTCTGCTTTCCTCCTCACCGTTCAGTTCCTGGTCTCTCCCTGTTTCTCCTTGCTGGAGCTGGGTGTGGGTGTTTGTATGTCCTCTGCTCCATGTCCCCTCCTGCAAGGGAATTGGGTACCCTTGGTAAGAAAGCCAGGATGGATCTTCACCTGGAGGACACATCCAGGCTGAAAGTCAGGCTTTAGTGGTCCTAAGGCTGGGCTTTCAGGCTTCCTGCCACCTCTTTTTTTTTTTCCCCCTTCTTTTTTTTGCCTCCTTCACTGAGGTGACCTTTGCCAAGGGATCTGTGGGAGAAGGGAGCTTTGGATCCCAGTAATGGCAGAAATTTATAAGGAAGGGAGAAGCAGGAGTTTTGAAGCTGGGGATGGAGAAGCAAAGGGGCTGTGGGGTTGACATGTCTGGAGTCTGTACCTCCCAGCCAAACATTTTCGGAGATCTTTCTTCACCTCAGGCAGGAGCGGGAAGCTGATGGTCCACGACAAAGGCCCCTTTTCTTCTCCAGGCTGGTGTTTTCATAGTGTTGGGTTACATCCCCTCACTTTGGCGGTGGGCGGGAAGGGGGCATTGATAGAACCTGACACAGCTACATGAGGTAATGTTATTTTTTCTGTACCAAAACGAGGCAATTTTTCACTCAAGGTCAGCAGAATTTATGTTGAGACCTGCTAGAGGGAGAGGGGGTACGGGATGGGGTCTCTGACCCAACCCTATGCACCCCAGTGCCTCCTCCAGCCCTGCCACAGACCCCGCTGCCTGCACAGAGGTAACAAGCACATCACCCCCAGACCATTCCCTACTCCCCCTACCCCTCACCTCGTGCTCGAGCTGAAATATTTTAATTAAAACGGATTCTGTTGGGAGCCAGGGAAGCCCGCTGCAGACCCTGCTTTTGGTCACTGGGCCCTCAACATCTGTTTCCTATTGAAAGCTCTTTGGAAAGGAGAGCTGGCCCCTCCTTCCATCCCCAGTTTCAGTCCCTTGGAGACCAGCGCGCAGCCTGGCTTTCCAAAGGTTTGTCCCCCTCCCAGCCTCCCCCCAGGCCAGCCTAGCTAAGGTTTTGCTCAAATAAAAATAAACAAACGGAGTTGATTGCGGGCAGCAGGGAGGCTCACAGTCTCCCTGCAAGCGTGAAGCTTTATCGACATGATTTCCCCCCCTCCCATTGTGGCAGAGGGTGAGGTTGGGGTCTCCATGCTTGCCCAGCAAGCAGGAAAAAAGAAATCAGATTTGTTGCTGTAGGGCTGAAAAAGTAGGGTTTGGTGGTGGGGGTGTGCATGGGAAAAGCTGTTTGAGTCCTGAGAAGAAAAGCTCTACCTTTTCCTCTGAGTGGCAGCCCTTCTGTTTGTTGGTGTGGTGCCTGTCCCAGTCACAGTTTGCATCTTGGTCATTAGCTAAGCTTTCTGTCATGTTCTTTCCAGTTGAGATGGTCCAAGATGTAGGGGGCTTTGGGTTGCCCTTAGTAGCCATGGTCTGGGTGGGAGGATGTTAGGAAGACAAATCCCAGGTGGGCATGGTGGTTGGTTGTGGGACCTGTTGGGATGAGGTCATCACTGCGATCTTCCAGCAGTGTGTTAAAATTGTTGGTATTTTGGGAGAGGCAGCTCCCATGGAGAAATGTGGCTGTGAGTTGTGGGAAAGCTGGGATGTAGCAAGGGGGGAGCGCTGGACCTGCGTGGAGAGGGGGCATGATGTGTTATCAGTGACTGTCTGGTTTGGCTCATGCGTGGCCTGGAAAAGCCAGAGCAGGAACCATCTCATGCCGAACTGGCCCGGAAAGGCTAAGGGATGTTGGTATGGCTGTGGAAGGCAGAGTTTTACTCAACAGCCTGGTGAGATCTGGTGGACTTGCGCAGCATGAGTAGGAAAAAAGTCACCGAGGCTGTTCCACTTCTCTGACAGAGGCGCTGATGGATCCATAATCCCTCCTGGCTGGTTGCATGAAGGATGGTAAAGACAGTGTGCAGTGGCAAGTGCTCTGCAGAGGATGGCAAAGGAAATGGGTCTAAGATTTGAAGGGATTTGTTGCTGTTGAGGCTGTTTTCTTTAGTTAGTTAAATCTGCATGGTTTGCGGTCTGGATCCCTGATCCTCTTCAGCCTCGAAGTAAAAACACGTTGGATTGGGGCCTGTGGGAGTTACCAAGGCAAGGCCTGTCTGGGGCCACGTCTGGTGAGACAGTGCCATGTCCCCAGTGTGGATGGGCAGGAGTTCAGCGGAGGGACAGGAGATGGGTGGGTCAGAGAAGGGAGGTCGGAGTACCATGATTCCTGGAAGGTCACTGTGCTGCCGGCATTTGCCCTGGAAAGCCGGAGGTTGCAGACGTGTCCAGATGTGGAGAGGTCAACCCAGCGCCCTCCTCGCAGGAAGGGTAGAGGTTCCTCCTGGGCTGTTTTATTGGAGCGCTGCCGCCATTTGGGAGCACGGGAGGGAGTGGGAGGAAGATGGAGCATGGAGAGGGGGGTAAAAGTGATTGAAAAACTAGAGGGGAAAAATACAAACCTGTAACCTTTGAGAGTTGATTCTCACCACATTAAAGGGTTTTAAAGAAGGTTGTTTCTCTTCCCTTTCCTGGAACTTTTTCCTGACCCCTTTCAAATCAAAAAGCTTTATCAAATGTTAGTGGCTTTTCTTTTTTGTGATTGTTGCTTTTGGCCTGAAAGGCAGGAAGCCAACAAAAGCAGTTTGTGCTGCGCTGGCTGCCATAACCCCCTCTCCCCAAAACAGTGGATGCTTTCCAGTGTCCATATTTCAGTGCAGTGTTATGGTTGGGGTGGCAGAGCAGAGAGTCTGCTTGGGAATGAACAAATACATCTGCTTGCTTACAGAGACCTCCTGGTCCTGCGCTGGGGTGTTCCTGACATCCTTGCAGAATGCCTGAGTGCGGGTGGTACTCAGTTGCGTGGTGACTAAAGAAGGGAGATTTGGCTGAAATGATGATGTGATGAGCGAGTCTTGACTTCCTGGTCCCCTGCCATCTCCTGACACACGTTAGGCACCTGTAACACCCTCTTGATGGCAAAAGGTGGGGTATGGACACCCCCTAACTTTACCAGAGCTATTCCCAGCTCAGTTTGGTGAGGAATTAAGCCCCTTCCCCAGGATTCCTGTTCCTGTAGGCTACCAACTGATCCTGCACTCTCCTGCCCTGTATTTTATCTTCCTGGTGATAGTTTCCTGGCTGTGATGCTCTCTGATATCGGGACCAGCTGCTGCACGAAGGCGCGCGCATGTGTGGGACACAAAGGTTGTGCGTATGAATGAGTAAAAACTTGGAAAGAGTCTTAACGCCGCCTTTATCTCATGGAAGAGGAATTTTTTGATGAAGACTTGGGAAAGCATCCATCTTCCCCCTGCTGTTTTGCCAGTGGTGTTTCCCATGAGGATGCATCCTACCCATTCCTTAGAGACCTGCGGGGGTCTCTTCAGAGGCGTGTGTAAAAGCCCCTGGGCTGCCTTTGCCGAGTTTGTTTTGTGTCTTTGTTCTAATGAAAGTTGTGTGCTGCTTCCCATTTCCAAGCTGTTGCTGCGGTGGTGGTGGTGTTTGCTCTCAGCAGCTGAAGAAAAGCTCTTGGTTGTTCCTTCCCCCCCCACCTTTGCATTAACATCTGGACAAAGACAAATGCATATGTGGGCTGTTTTCACTTGCTTTGACGTCTTTGCAGCTTTAATGAAAAGATCACTTCTACGGTGGAGGAGCGGTGGCCTGGATTGCAGTCGGGTTTGCTCCCCACCTCTCCCCAGACAGCAAGCGAGCAGCGTGTTGGGAACAAACTCTGCAAACTTGGCGCAGGCGGGGGGAGCGTAAGTGAAAGCTAATTGGAAGCAGCCCTGACTTGCACTCTGCTGGAGCTATTTACAATATCTTTCATGCGGTGACTTATTGAGTTATTCGCTCAAAGGAAAAAAAAAAAGCTCCTGCTTATTTATAGCAACGGTGGTAACCACTGATACATGAGCTGGCTTGGGCATGGAGGCATCTGTCCTGGTCAAACCTTTGCCTGTTAATTCACATATTCACCTCCCAGCCCTGGATGCACTGAACACATATGCAAATATTGCTGTCTAGGGGTCACATTTGGGTACTGGAAGTCTCTCAGACCTTTCTCGTACATTTGTGACTGAAGTCCTGTGCCGTTGCTGTCTCCAACACCCTTGATCTGCCCCTGTGTAATGCCTGGTGGGTGGTGGTTTTCCATCATCAGTTTAGCTGAGGTGGTTGCTCAGCGTTGGACAGTCTGAGCTGTCGGGGTGAGGGTGGTGCCTGGCATTGCCTTGAATCAGTTTTAACTTGGGGCTGGAGAAAGGGAGTGCTCAGTGTTGGTTTCAGGAAGGAGGCCTGTATGTGTGTCTTGCAGTGGATTTTGGATGTAGGGTGTCCTTATGTGAAGTGAGTCTGGCCTAAATAGGAGTGTGGGATGTGCTGGGGTCTACCAGACAGGAAGAATTTAGCTGGGGACAGATTTGTGCGGTGGGGCTTGTGTGGATCCTGGCCGTGGCTCCCACTTTACCCATGGTGATGTGTTGAGGTCTGTGATCCTGTCTCAACCCTGCCCTGTGCTGTACCCAGATCATAGGAATGTTATTTTAGTCTGGGGGAAATAGACGGTGTATGTGAAGTATCTCCCTGCCTGGATATGCTTGTTCCACCTTCCCCATCACCCTGGTTTCCCGGCAATTGGCTTCTGCCCCTGCCTCTTGCTGATCTTGTTGTTATTTTTTTTTAAGCCTGGCATTGATGCTTTTGATGTTCCCAGCCTCCTATCTCTGCACGGCTCCTGCAGTACCAGCCCCGTGCCTTTCATTACCGCATTAACAAACTCGAGTCGTGCCTAACGAGGACGCCTCATACGTTATGCTAATGATCAAGAGACATGTTAATGATATTTTAGAAGCCTAATTAGTGGAATATATAACTATATGCAATTTGGTAATGGACTGTGACAAGAAGTTGTTAAAAGGGGGCTTGACAAATCCAGTTGCATGTGGCCTCAGACAAACAGTTGCTGAGAATAGATGAAGAGGAGCGGGGTCTCTGCGTGCGTGCGGGTGCTTGCGTCTCGCCTCCCTATGCTAAGGGGTGTGTTATTTGGCGCCTGCGCTCGTCAGCCTGACTGACACAAGCTGGTTTCTTGGCTCTAAATTTTCTGTTCTGTTTCTTGAACTGACGTGACCAAAGCTTCAATTCATGGGCACAGTAATTTTCCCTCTCCATCTGTCGATATCTGCACGCATACATATAAAATACAGTTGCTCTGTCTGCGTGGGGAGTCTGCACTGTGGATGGCCAGAGCTGTGGTTCTTCACCACTTGGGAGGAGGGAGAGGAGTTGTCAGAGCAGCACCATGTCTTGCGTGCCTTATATGTCCCCTGAACATCTCACTTAATGGCAGCCCTTCCCAAGATAGATACAAAGCCGTGCATGACTGCTGGTCCATGGGAGAGGACCACAAGTCATGCAGGACTTGCATCAGGCAGGTCCTGAAAGCACCTCCTTAACAGTGAACCTTAGCAGGAGGTGAGCTCTTTGGTTTCTCTTCCCTGAACAGTGGAGAGGGTAATTTGGCTGTAGAAACCTCCTCATGGGCAATGCAGATACTTCTCAGGTGTTTTTGCTTGATATGCTTTGTGCAAGCTGGTTCAAGGCCAGGGCTGTGTGTTTGGAAATCTGATGTCCCGTCTTGGCTAGACCAAGGGTAATTTGAACCTTAAAATAAGCAGGCTGGATATGGTGTCGAAGAAGTGCCAGCTGGACTGTGTGATTTGGTGGCCACCATCTCTGAGGGCTGGATTCTGTGGCTGTGCAGTGGGGATGTGAAAAACACAAGTGTGTGTTACATGCTTCCCACGTCATGGATAAGAACAGAGACAACCTGCTGACAGCAGTAGAGTGGTTGTTATCCATCCCGTTTTTGACTCCATGAGGTTGCAGACTGCTGCTTCGTGCGTCTGGCATCTCTTCTGTTTAGTAGGAAAGGAGCCTTCTTGCATCTCATGGGAGAGGAGAAACCTGGTTTCTCTGCCAGGCTCTTCTCCATCACTACTGCATGACCTGGGGCAACTTGTCTTGCTGCTGTGCTGGAGCCTCCTTTGTGGGGAATAGGTGACTGTCCTTGTCTGACAGCATCTGAAAACAAGTCAAAACATGGGGGAAAGGGGTTAACGGTATTAATTCCAGTTGCTTATGAAGCAGTGACAATTATTAGATCTTATTTCATGATACCAAGCCTAATTTTTGTCTGTCCTTAATGACTTCCCAGTTTTCCCAGCTGTATCCTGGGAGCTGCACCATTTCATTACTTTGTGCGTCTTTGTATGCATGAGTTATGTACCTGCCCTAAAATCAAGACTTTAATAAGATTAAATTCCCATTAAATCTCTGACTTTCTTGTTATACGAATATATACACCATACCTCTCTCTGGGAAGGAGATGCTGAGCTGAAGGGACAGGGAAAGATGTATGTGGCCTTTCAAAGTGTGTCCAAATGGAGGGCTGGGTGAGAGGTGTGGGATCAGATGGTGCTTCTCAGAGTGGAGACATGATCCCATCCTGTGTGTCTGTCTGGTCTATGTGAGTGTCTGTGGTCCCGGGAACACTGCCTGTTCCATCCAGGAGCAATGATGGATCAGTGATGGCAATTTGATGTCGGGACAGCTCACTGCCAGTGGGGCTGCCTGAAACATTTGAATCAGGAATTTGCAACTGCTTTGAAGCTTGGAGAACTTTCATCCTGTTGATTTTTCTCCTCCCTTTAAATATATTTTTTTTTAAGATGTTAAATTTCTTTTACTTATTTAGTTTCTTTTCCCCCTGCTAATAACTAAATTATAATGAGGCTCCCAGTGGGATTTTAAAATATAAAAAAAACCCACATAAAAACCTCTGCAGAAATTATTCCCCCCCCTTTTTTCCCCTCTTTCCAGTGCAATCCGTTCTGCATAATAGCTCTTTGTCTCGCTGGCAGATAGGCACGGGGGAGGCCAGGAGCCGTGGCGAGGCAGCGGTGGCGTACGGAAGAGTTCTGTGCCATCCTCGGCCAAATGGCACAAAGTTCCCCTTGGGGGGCCATCGCAAACTATCCACCCCCAACCCCCCCGGGCAGTGTCGGGGCTTCGTGCCCAGCCACCACCCTGCCTAGTTCGTGCTGAGGCTCAGATGAGCTCACCTCGCCCAGCATTCCTGCCACTAGACAGGTATAATAAAGCAGGAGAATCTTTACACTCTGCGATTTCATTCCACGGATCAAAGATCAAAGCAGAGGAATACACAGTGACCATAAAATTAACTGCTTTTTCAATTTTACAATGCTTTCGGTGATAAAGAATCATATAAATTTAATATTAATTAAACACTTAGCTTTTAACCTCCTCCTGCATCTACTTTTGGCTCCTTGTTGGGGAAAAATTAATTGGGCATCTTAAATCTTGCGTTACTAAATGCTTTGACAGGGGGTTTCAAAAGCACTTAGAACTCGAGCAAAATGTATGTGCTCCATTCGTCCTTCCATTCACCTAATTGAAAATCTTAGAGGGGAAAGGGAGGGGGCAGGGAAGAGGAGAGGGGGAAAAAAGTATGATTTTATGGGTTTGTTTCTTAAATGGCAAAAAATAGGGGGGGAAGGAGAAAAGCGTAACTTATAGCCACTCTTATGTTCTTGGCTTGAATTCAATCCCCGTCACACTTAACACCTTGCAAAATGGAAGCGATTGATCTTCTATTGCAGATGGCCTATCGATCGGGAGCTGGGTGCTGGCAGCGCGCTGCCGCTCGTTCCCGTACCGGGATCGCCTGCTTCCTTCCCTCCATCCCCAAATTCTCCTCTGAAAAAACCTGTCTGTGTGGTGCATTGGCTGTGTGGGGAGGATACAAACATGAGAGTGTGCCTCTCCCTGCCTCCCGGTGTGGTAGTGTATATGATTAGCTTCCGACCATCGCCACGCAGCTGCCTTTGGGGTAGAGCCCAGCAAGTGACTTTTTAGTGGCAATCAGCAACACTTCATGGATGTGTGAGGAAGGAATTGCAAAATACTACCCTCACAATCCAAACCAGAAAGATTCAGTGGGAGGAAAGCTCTTGGAAATCACTAACGTTGCAAAAGACCTAAGGAGCACAGCGGAGAGCAAATTAGATGTGTTACTTGCAGTGTGGTTTGGCAAAAAGGGTAGCAGTGGGCTTTCTGGGCTGCAGAGACCACACTTGATAGAGCAGGAGAGATCTTAGTTCCTTCTCCTAACTGGGTATGGCATGTGTCTCCAGACATCTTATTAATGCAATGATACTGGTGAAATAAATGGAGTTTCAAGAACTCCAGATGTATAGGATTGGAGCTAGGAAGTAACGGAGAGCAATTCTCCCTTTGTGGTGGAACCTCATTAATTTCTGTGGGAGACCAGGACACCCACCAGCAGCCACTCTCTGAGGGGATGGTAGGTTCTTGCATGTGGTAAGAAACACCTGGATTGAGAGAAACTTGAGAAAATAAATTAATGAGCAACAGGATGTTGAGTAGAAGCTCGTGGCATGAATGACATTTGCCTATTTGTATCGTTTCTTTGCACAGCACCAGAGTTTCATGGGATCTTTCGTGAAAATGGAAAAGTAAGAGCAGCAGAAGACCTTTTACAGGCATCTCTAATGGTCTGTGCTGCAAATTACTGGGAGCAGGTCTCTGAGTACACCCAAACATGGTGTGGTAGCTTGATGGAGAACCCAGCAAATTAGAAGGACCCCTAAACCAAGTATGTTGATGGATGTGGTCCAGGGCTAAACTTCTGAATCTGTGTTTTTGAGCAGTGGGGAATTAATGATTCATTGTCTTGTTGGTCCTCTATTTGGGATTCCAAAGAAAAAGCTCCCTCTTGCCAATTTCAGGGAGTGAATGTTGCTGCTTTGCTTCTCCCTGGATGAACTTGATGAGGGATATAGGTGTCAGATGGTGAGGAATTGCCAAATGAGTAATATAGACCTATCCCTGGACTAAGAACTGGGCAGTGAAATTCTGGCTGGACAGGATGAATTGAAAAATGGGGCCAGAAACAGGGTCTGAATAGAATTGCAGGGGATTATACTGTGGGGGACAAAAGCTTCGAGGGGTTGGAGATATTTTGCAGCATGCTGTGTGGTTGGCACTGTTCTACGTACCTCCTCTTCTGTGTTGAGCTGATTCCTTACAGGGTTCATTTTAAACTGATGGAGACAGGATAACCTGATGCAGATCACCATGGATGAATTCCAGGATGGTCTCTTGGGTTTTTTTTAATTTTGGTGGTTTTTTTTTTTTTTTTTTTTTTTTGTCATTACATTTCCTTGAGGGTTTCCCCAGTCCCTTTTTGGCTGGTTGTACGTTTTTAAGAAGGGATCTCATACTGGCTGCTGAGAACCATCTGGTCCAGCAGACCAATTTGAGGATTCATCATTTAAAGGACCAGTGTGACGTAGTGCCTGAAGTGGGCAGGGTTCTGCTGGAGGGACACAGCATTCAGATAACAAGATAGGGCCTTTCCTCTACCGTTTTAGACTGTTGCCAAAGCACCTAGATCACAGCACCGGTTCTTTATGGCCAAGCAGTGCCATACACCTTGGAAAACAGGAGCTGCACCTCTTTCCCGTGCTGACCCTGGCTCCCTCAATTCAACCCTGGGAAAAGAGCTGTGATGTGTGTGCGGACTTTGCCTGCCAGGATCTCGCCCTTTCCTTGGGAGTGATGGGGCTGACACTTGAACTCAGTGTTTTGATGGATTGATTTATTCTAGAAAATATCTTGGGTTATATGGAAGGCGTTTAGTGAAGGACTGGGTAGTGGTGATGCTGCAGTGACTCCAACATGGGCTCTCATGGATGGTGTTTGGGAGGGATAAAGAATGTTGTTATCTTCAGGTGCATGGAAATCCAAGGCTCTGCATATTTGAGATGTGGGACTCAGTCCTTGCAGACCGATTGTTGGTGTGTTTAATAAACATGGGCAAGTGAGAATGTGTTTTCAAATAGACTAGATGGAGAATGTGCTGATATCCAAAGCCACCTTTGAAATTCGGTACTGAGCATCCTGTGTCACCACAGGCACTTGCTTTTGTCTTCACCCCCAAAACTACTGGTGCTGGGCCAGGGGCTGGCAGTTGCTTAAATAAAAGGCTTAGGTTACCCTGGCTGTCTCTATGCAGCTGTGGAAACGCTTTGATATGGCTTATCCTCCAGGATCCATAAGAAAAGTCATTGAGAAACAGCATTACTCCGGCGAGGCTTTTCTAAGTAGTCCTTTGTGCTTCAGAGTGTAAGATAGCGTTAAGGGGAGAACACGGCACGGTGCTGCTTGCCCACCATCCCCAGCAGCAGGAATAATGAATGAAGGAAAGTGCTGCTGGGCTGTGCTTGCTTCCCTCTCCCCAGCGGCTCCAGTTTTAAAATTTTCCATGCCTTTAGGATTGCCAGCAGCAGAGGGAGGTCTCCTGGGTGAGAAGGTGCCCTCAGGGCACGGGTGAAGATGCTGCTGTACCCTGCTGTGGTACAGAGAACATGAAAGGACCTGGCACAATGGCACAGCTTGTGTGGGGGCTTTGCACGGTTGGAGGGGAGATGCTGTGAAGGAAGGTGAGGGGATTGGAAGATGCTAGGAGGGCTTGGCCAGGGGGCTTAAACCAGGCTATTCCTGCTCATGGTGGAGGAGCTTTACCCGTTTATACCAGCTGGGACTCATCCTATTTTTCTGCCACGTGCCTGCAGCTTCGTGTGGGGCAGTGAGCACGGAACTGCTGGGTTTGGCTTGTGTTTAAACCCTGTTGGTAATGTTGCTGGATTGCCCAAGTCTTGCTCTTGGGAGCAGCTGAGAAGCTGCATTCCTAGCCAGGTTTGAAAAGTAGACTTGGGGTCTTGAACAGCTGAAATGCTTTGAAAAATGTTGATGGTTCTTCAGGATCTGAATTCTCAGAGGTGTGCACAGTGTGTGCTTACAGTGTGCCTGTGTGCACGTGCAGCCTGTGGTGGATGTAACTCAAGCCTCGTCAAAATGATTTCATGCTTTAACAAAACTTTTGACTAAATTAGAGTTTGGGAAGAAGAGGAAGCATTTAAACTTTGGTTGGTGCCTGAAGTGAAACAGCTTTGGGTTGTGGAGTTCAGGGAGGATTGCTATGGTGTCAAAGAGGCTGTGAGCAACATGGATGATAGGGATGTTCTGGGCACATTTGTAGATGCAAAAGGTAGATTACAGCAAGATCTATTAAAAAAACCCCAAACAAACTCCAGACTTCTGAAATTCAGCATGAGCAGCACATACACCAACCCTGCAGCTTCTCATCACGTTAACCCCATAGCACACAGTACTTGGTATGAGTGTTGGGAAACAGGGCATGGCCCACCCTTGGCTTTATCCCAGTGGGCACCTGCCATCCTGGCAAGGCTCTCCTGGCTCAGCATGTCCCCAGACATTTTTATTTTGGAGGAGCTATAATGAATCCTCAAGTGTTGGTTTTCTCCCTCTTTTGTTCAGATTTTTAGCAGTGCAGCACAGCAAGGGCCCAAAGGCAGCTACGGTTCAGCACTGGTCACTTTGCCAGCACTGGCAGGAGGGAGAAAGTGTTTGAATTTGGGTCAGTCACTCACCAGTGTTCCTCAGGGAGGCTCTGGTTTCGTGTTCGTACGAGAATGGGATCGCCCGGTTGTGTTCAGAAAGGCTTGAGAAACGTGCAGGAGTTCTTGTTACCTGCTCCAGCCATGGAAAATTAACTCTGCACATGCAGTTTGCTCTGGGGAACTTTGCAGTCTTTTGCTCTTAATTCATGGTATTTTCTCTGGCTTCTCCCTCTGGTCCCTTTTCCATAAAAGTAAGTAAAAGAAAAAACAGGCAGACGGCGGAGAGGAGAAAGCAGCTGCAAAAAGGCTGATCCACCAGCAAGGGGCATAGACCTGTTTGTGAAACCCTCAGTCTCACTGAGTGCAGGCTGTTCAGCCCTTAAACGGGAGTTGAAACCATCTCATGGGGGTTGCCTGTGCCCTGTCCCTGTTCCTGCCTCCTCAGCTCTGCTGTGTCTGCATCCCCATCCATCTGAGGCCCGTTTCTCCTTGTCCCCAGTACATGTGATGTCGTGTCCCTGTTGTATTCCCATGCCTCTGTAGGGTGCAGAGAGCTCTGTTCTCTGGCTGAGCACATGGAGAGGAAAGGAGACCCTGCCACCCTGCTTGGGCAAAGCCCTGTCCCCAGCTCATGGGGACATTGGTTGGCCTGTCCGCTGCCTGCCCACCCCTCCCCGCCCCCCTTCCTGCCATCGGAAGGAGGGAAAGAAAAAGAGAAACAACCATATGAAAAAAATGTTAATTTATTAATCACAGAATATATAGCAGTTCATCTGAAATGCTGTTGCTATGCCAACACCCTGGGAGTTTATTTTCTTAATCCAGGAGCGAAGCGTTTGGTCCCCCGCTCTCCTGCTGAGCTATTTGAATATGTTGCTGCTGCCGCCATATCTGTTTAAAAGGGAGAAGGAGGGAAAAAGGGAGGAAAAAAAAAAATAAAGTAGGCTAAACCACCAAAGCAGTCAGATGCAAAGCAGTAAGAAGCCTTTCTCAGTACGACTTAGTAAAAATGACACAAATTAATATACTCTACTTAAACCAGACCAAGATTAATGCTTCTCTTTCAGAGCAGCTTAGTCCAACTGTCACTCGACAAGCGTTCGTCGGACAAAATCAACACTAATCAACATTTATTCCTCTCTTGCCCTTGGGTCTGAGGAGCGTAGAACGGGCTGCGCCATTCTCCGGCTCGTCTCGCCACGCTTTTCACCCTCCATCCAGCTTCGCCATATATCACCCTTCCTCTCTGTGCTTCTGCTTGTACGGATCCACACGCTCAGCTATCAGGCTACATTAGAGGCATGATAGATTTTCTGTTTTAATTTACATCTATTATATTACAACATAACAGATCTTGATTCAGTGGAGACCAGTGTCTCCTGTAGACAGACTCTTTGGGAAGATTTCCGCATGAACTTTTTAACGCTGGTTGCAAAGTGGCTTCGGGTGGACTCTCCTTCTCCCTCCTCTCACCTCTGAGTGCTGAGCAAAGGTCTCGTGGTGCACCTCGCTGAGGGAAGCCTGTGGCTGTGTTGGCTGGCTTGCCGTGGAGCTGGGAGGCGATGGCTTTGGAGGGGACACGCATTTTAGCATTGTCCGCCACTGTGAGCTGGCTGCCAGGCTGCTTTGTGACTGAAACCTGGAGCAGACCTTACCCTGACTTGCTGCTGCCCTCTGCCCTAGACCCTGTAATGAGGTGGAGGGGAGAAGTATTGAAACCAGCTGTTGATGCTGGGAGGATGAGGTCCCAACATACCTATAGAGCATCTTCCCATTTCCTCCCATTTCAGTGGTGCTGAAGCCATGAGTGTCTGGCACATGCAGGGTTGGAAGGGTTTTGCAAAGATTCACAGCTGATTTCTGGTGGACAGGATACTGATTCATGCTACATCTTTGGAACAGGGAAAGGACAAGTCTGGCCTAAAGTCTCAAGGCTGATTTCTCAAGGTCATGGTGGGGCCGTGCTCCAACTGACTTTCCCTTTGAGCGTTAGATTTGTCTTGTTTGGTTGTCCGGAGGGTCTGTGGGGAGCAGAAAAAGGCAGAAGAGTGGAAGAAACTGGAGGATGTTGTGTTTGTTTCCTCTCCGATGAGCGGAAAACCAGTGAAGGTCATGATGCTGCTGCGCCCAGCTCAGTGTGGTTTTGAAGAGCTCTTCCTGTCTTTGCAGCCTTGGGTTATTAAAATGGGAGGAAGGGAATCCCTCCTCCACTTTCCCGTTTTTGCACTTTGTGTTCAATGCTTTTTTCTCCTGATTTGTTCTGGCAGAGCACTCATCTGGGGCTTGGGTGATCTATATTTGACTTTTTTTTCTAGTGCCACGTGGCTCCAAGCTTGGACGGGACTTTGTCTTACAGTCACTTAGATGGGAGTGTGAGTTACACTCTTGGGCAGATTGAAGTCAAGGTGGTTCTTGCTTTCTCCTTTGCAACTTCTTCTTCAGGCCGTGTGTGCAAGTGTCAATCTGCCTGGGAAGTCAACTTTCCCATGGGTGTCTAAGAACAGGTTAGAATACCCATCAAGGATACTCCTGTTCCACTGTTAGATAAGGTGTCACTCTATATGTGTCTGTCCATCCCTTCTGCTGCTGATTTGGGGTGTGAGGGGCCAGTCTGGTGTTGGGTCTGCTAATATGAAGTCAGTGCTGACGTGTTTAGCATCTGTTCTGTTCCTGCTGTTCGTGGCTAAGAGGCTGAAGTAGCCCTTCATTTGGGTGGCGTTAAGGGTAGCCCAAAGTCTAGAAGTAGCTCTCATGGATTCCTTGCCCCTGGCCATCCAACACATGCTGTTGCTAAGCTTGTCTCTGTAACATGCTGCAGATGATGAATCAGTGGTCCCAGGGATGGCATCCAGTTAGAAAGTTGCAGTCAAGTCTCCCCGGTCAAAGCAGAGCTTGGTGATTTTGCGAGGAATCCCACGTCCCTCTTCTGTAGGTCCTTTTTGCCCAGTTGCTAAATAAACTTCATTTGGAAGGTTGTGATTTGTCCTTTCTTCCTGGGAACACTTAGGTCTGTGAAAACTGCAACATGGAGGCTCTCGCTGCCCTTTTCTGCTGCCGTGGCCTCCTTGCATCGTGCCGAGGCTGCTGGGTGGCAAAGTACTGGAGTGGGCTGCTTCCCAGCCGGGATGGACTGAAGGCTGAGCTCGGGGAGCGGGTGGGATCTCTCCCTGCCTGTCTCTCTCCTCTCTCTCTCTCTCTCTCTCTCTGCTGGTGTGAATGAAGATTTGATTAATGCGGGCACTTTAGCACAAGTGCCATTTTCCAGGCTGTAGCTCTTGGCACAGGGAGTGCTGCCGGACCGGAGCAGAGGAGAACTGCAGGCAGCATCTGCGTGCACTGGGCACTTTACAGCATGCCTGGAGGGGAGCACCCTGCTTCCCTCCCTGCTCCTTATTGCTCAGCAGTAAAGTAAATGATGCTTGGTATAACTTTGCACTTGCAGGACTGCAACTTAATTTAAAAACAACCCCAAACTCCAGGAACAGGACGGGCTCAGTAGCCAGCTCTTCTCTGCAAACCCACCTCGTTAATTTTAATGGTGGGAGAAATTCTCCAGCAGGGCAGAGAGGGGAGGCAGAGATGTTCAGCTTGGTGCCAGCAGCCCTCGGGGATGGGAGGACAGCAGTAAGCCCCAGCCCGTGGGAGATTGTCCAGGGACAGACTTCTCTGTCGAGTCCTGGCCCTTTTGGTGACTCGTAAATTATCCGGACTCCCACTCCAGCTCCAAACAATGGTCTGGAGCAAAGGCGTGGTGGGAGCCTGGATGGTGGGACCACGAGCCTGGGTGGGGACTGCCTGCTCCAAGGCTGCTCTAGGCTGTGGGGTTTTGCCAGCTCCTCAGGGAGGTTTTGGAAAGGAGATAACATGTGTAGGAATTAATGCTGTTTGTAAAGCACTTGGAAGACGGGAAGAGCTATAGGAGTGCTGTAATTAATAGAGGCTGGCTAATTTAATGTTCTGCCTTGACATCATCTCCGCTGATATATATGTAAGGAAAAGCACCTCCATTAACGCTGGGAAAAATCATTCCTCCTCCAGTGCTGGGACTAAAGCAACCAGATTTATTTCTCTTTATTGTCTCCAGGAACCAAAATCCACACATCTCTGAGTCTTGGAAGTGGCTGTGCCTGTGAGATGGCAAAGCTTTGCAGAGCCTCCTTGATTTTGACAGATGCCCAAGTGCCCTGTGATTGAGGTGCTGCCACTACTGTGTCAGAGGACAGCCCAGGTGAGGGCTGAGGAAGTTTGGGGCGAGCGTGATCCATGTGAAAGCATGGGTCTGGAACAAACTGGTTATTACTGGGAGGAGGGGGCAATAGGGATTTGTCATAGGGATGGCTCTGTGCCAGGCCAGGATGGCCATTGGGAGCCAGCACTTTCTTTGGGTTCTAGGGAAACTGAGAAAGAAGGCATTTCCTTGGTGGTAGTGAATGAAGTAGCAACTGAGAGATGTTTTCGTTGCCCTCAGTGGGGTACCCAAGGAGATTTGGAGGCAACCAGTATGAAACAGGTTAAACAGAACTGATCCTGTCTGCTATGCCTGGGTTGGGATTCTAAAACTGAGATTCAGGTGCTGATTGTTTTCCAACCTGGATGTTTCACATTAAGCCATATTTGGGCTGTTGTGAATGTCTGCTGCTGCAGTACTGTTACTGAGAGCTGGGCTGTTTAGTGACATATTTGTACTGCAGAAAGTCTTGCTTTTGTTTTGTTTGAAGATCTAGGGTAAGCTGCATCTGTTTAATCCATGCTCTCATTTACCTCCCTGTGCTGAAATGGGGCGAAGTGAAGGAAATGACCTTTTACTTTTCTTTTTATTGCTGCAAACCCATTTTCCAGTTCTTTGGCAGCATGTTTCCTGTAGCTGTGTCTCTAGAGCGCTGGTCAGCACAGCCCTCCTGCCCTCTTCTCCCACGGTGAACCACGACCAGACTCCAGAATCCATATATAGCTCTTGGAGAGGCTTTCTGAGATGCTGGCTGGTTTCTGTCCAGCTTTGGATGTGCTCAGCTCACTGGGAAGCCGGGTTATTCCCTGCGCCTGAATAAGGCGTTGGGGTCTGCCCAAGTCTGAAGGCATTGGCCTTATATGCATAGAACAGGCCGTTTCTATATAAATGTTTTTATAAGGGCTATAAACTGCAGTGCTTTGGAGTGTGAGCCAAGCTCTGCATGCTGAGCCCTGAGGAAACTTCCCTGTGAGCATCTCATCCTATCTCCTCCGCTGGACTTGTGATGGCATGTGCACAGTGAAGAGCTGCCTGTACCAGGATAGCAGAACCTGCTGGGCACTGTTGGTATGGGAAGCAGCCCTGGAGGAGCTGAGGTGTGAAACCAGACATCCCTCCCGGAAAGTTTGTGTGTGTGTCTGTGTGTGTACACGTACCTACGGCCACACCAGGGGTGTCGGCTCCCCCCACAACTGGGGTGGCTTTGGAGGCAGCAGGACTCAGTAGGTGACCTTCTCCCAGGTCACTGCCTGCCCGGGTCACTTGGCTGCTCAGCTGCATATCAGAGATGCTTTTCGCTGCTGCTGAAAGAGTAAAGAGGAATCCCACTGGAGGAGGAGGAGGGGAAGGCTGGCAGCCCCCATGGACCTGATCTGCTGGGCTGGCTGTGTCTGGACCTGGTCCAGAGGAGGTATGAGAGGAGTTGGAGAAGGGGGGTGACTATGCAGCAATCAGACTGGTCAGTGCAGCATTTCATGAGCCTGAGCTGACCCCTCTGTGTTGCCCGTGCCTCAGTTTCCCCAACTGTAAAGCCAATGATCTTACAAGCCATCTCAACCCCCCTTTTTTTTGGGTGCAAAACACCATTGAGACTTTATTGAAGGGTGCCTTGGGGGCCTGTGCAACATGTAGGCAACGAGCGATGGGCTGGATAGAAAGCCTAGTTGCCAAGGCTGACTTTTTCCTTAGGCAGAGCCAGGGCTGGAGCAGGTCTCCCTGCAGGAGGCAGTCCGACCCATCTGTGTTTAATGGGGACCACACAACACGGCAGCTGGCCCCGGGCCCAGAGATATTCTTGTAACTTAATAGCGCCCTGCAGAGTCCAACAGTGCTATAAAGGGGGGTACAGATTTTTTAAAAGGTATGTAGAAGCCTGGGGCTGCAGAGAGGGGTGTCCAGTGGACTGTTTGAAAGCTGCGTGCTGCCCACCTTTGGCTGTGTGTCCTTATGTATTGCCAAGCCACTGGGATCGTGTTCCTCCAGTGAGTGCCTGGCTCGAGGCCGCAGGGATAACAGGTGCTGTCCTCTGCTGGGGCCTTGCCTCCAGACAGGTATGACTCAGTGCCAAAAAGTCTCCAAAATGTGGGTCTAAGTGGCTTGGGAGCCCGAGATCTCGAGTTTCCAGCAGGACAGGTGCTCTGAGTCCTAAGCACTCCATGCTGGATGATTTTGCCTGAAATGTGTAGGGGTCTGGTTGGCACTGTAAAAGGTCTTCTTCAGGGCAAGCATACCATGTGTGGTCTTGGAAAAATGGAGTGATTCAAGGTGAGCCAGTAGGGATGTTGCTCAAGGCCGTGGATTTCTTGGTTTTAGTAAAACAGGGCGGAGGGACAAGCCTTTCTCTGCAGAGAGATCCATGGAAGGGGCTTCATACCACTCTGAGATGTGCTTGGGGTTCGGAAAGGAGCTGACTCTGCCTGGTGGCCTGGCACAGCTGCTATGGGCCATGTCCTTTGAGTCTGGAGGGGATGGCTCTTGGGAGGACCTGGAAGGAGATGTGCCCAGCATGCCAGGTGGACATGTGGAGTGCTAGGGCTGGGAGCTGCGGGGATATCCATCACCCTGCCCAGCTGGCTGCTGGAGAGGTGTCAAAAGGCAACAGCTTTCTGTCGCTGCTGACCTGGGCTGGGGTTGAACTTCTGACCTGGAGATAAAAGCCTTACCCCTCCCTCCCCAGCTCCCATGCCCTTTTCCTCAAATTGCCCAGGCTTTCCCACCCACATCCAGCCAGGCTTACAATGGAGAAAGGTCATTTATTGTGCTGCCGCCCTTCTGCATCCCATTCCCACCAGTACCTTCACCATGAGACCATCTGGCTTCACCAAAAGCCTACCTGCCTCCTGCTTTCCTTCCCCATCCTCTGCTTGTCATGGTTTTAGCTCTCTGCCCGCAGGAACGTGACAGCAGATGTGTGCCAAAGCAAAAGGAGAAGGGCTGGTGGTCCTTTGGGTTTCGTGGGAGCTGTTGGAAGGCACTGATGGACAACACAGCTGTGCTTTCTCTGTTCCTCCATGCTGCAGAGGCAACTTCATGAAATCCATGTAGGGTTTGGGTTTCATTGGGTCCTCAGAGCCCACAGAGCTGGACAGGCTTAGGCATGAAGATGGGGGAGATCTCTCTATCTTTCCCTCCCTCTCCATCCCACAGAAGAGAGAGCTGAGCAGGGGAGGGAGGAATGGGGTCCCTGCAAACACGTGTTACGTCTGCCGCTAATTTTGCGATTGGAAATGAAGCAACAAAGGGAAGTGGTGCAGTGTGAGGATGGTTTAACCTTGATAAAACAGTGATTTCACCAAGGATGATGTTCTCCCATCTATCTTCATCCATCAAGGCGCCGCTGAAATATGCTGATGAAGCCTGTGGATAGGAGTACAGTGCAGTTAAATGGGGCGTTGCAAACGCTCTCTGTACCCCCATGACAAGGTGGCGTTACTTACTGTCCAAATTTAGTGCAGGGAACAGCATGAACCTCTGCCTTTTGCTCTGTGGGCTGGGGTGGGATGTAGCCAGTGCTATGTGCCCTCTGCAGAGAGTCAGAGATGGCAGTGGCACCTCAGCACATTGCTTAATTTCCCCCTTATTTTTTAGTGTCACTGAGAGTCAGAGCACAGAAGCAGTAAGAAAATTCAGCTTCACTATACAAATGCCTTCCCCTCCCTGACAGAGGTTGTGAGGTGCCAGGTGTGCAGGTAAGGCAGGTGATGGTCTTGTTGACTTCAGCTGAACATCGGCTGGTGGGTCTGCTCTGTGGGGGAGTCAGGAAATCCCTGGGCTTTGCTGTTTGTTTGGCTACCCCGCATTTCGCCTGCACATGCTGTGTTGGAGTAGCAGCAATTAAGCTTTATTTATCTGGGGTTTCCCAGCTTGCTGGGTGGGAAGTGATGGGTACGTGGGTGTGAGCACTGCGTGTGAACTTCTCCTCAAGTTTGGGGATTAGCGGCACGGGCCAAGTGCCACAGTCTTTTTTGGTCAGGTATCTGAGGGCGGTTTGCTGGCTGCGTGCGAGTGTAAATGTAGATAGGTCAGAGGTAAACTGAGCCTTGTAATCCAATCCTGTTGTGCCCGATCCCGCTGGGACTACAGTGTTGTATGTGGCCCTAGCACTTCCAGTCTGGGTTTCAGCAATGGTGTCTCCACATCTGAGCTGGGCTATGCCAATGCTGGAGTGAGTTGGGATCTCCTTGCCTTGGGAAGGAGCAAGGTGGAGCTGGCAGGAACTGTTGCTCTATTGCTGCTGGGTTGAGAGCTGCAGTGAAATAGAAGATGGGGTGCTGCTGGTGGCATGGGCATGGACCTACTGGGAGGAGGTGACGGTTCAGAGTCCTCTCTGAGTGCAGGGACAGCTCACCTCCAGCCAACTCTTCTTGCAGCTGAGTTTATCTTCCTGGATTGTGCTTACAGAAGCTGGCAAGGTGTGAGTGTTACCTGCAGGCCTCCTTCCAGACTTGTGCTTGCAACAAGGTAAAGCTATCTACAGTGCTTCTGCAGTCAGCAGGGCTCTGACATGGCTCCAGAGCTCTCCTCCATAAATAACCCAGATGGGCAGATGCCTTCTTATAGACAAGACACGTAGGGAAGGCTGGGTAGCTTGCTTGGAACCCAGGAAAGGGACACATCCATTCAGTGCAGTGCAAGGGCAGCATCACTTGCTATGAGGACAGCCTGAGAAGAGGCTGCCAGCCTCTCTGATTCAGGGAGCAGAACACTTGAGTTTGCGCCGTCAGAGCTCCCTCTGTCTTAGATCTTTTGGGCACCCTGGTTCCCTTGCTCTGTGCCAGCCTTGAACCTCTCTTTGTCCTCTCTGTTGTCACTAGAGATTCTGCTCAACCACAGCAAGACCATCCTCAGCCTGATGACCTCCAGGTACGGGCAACAGCATGGTCATAGCACAGACTGTCAGCCCACAAAGTCTTTGTCCCAACAGCAAACTCACTGCTTGCTGGTAGCTCAGACTTTGTGGTGGCCTCCTCAAACATCTCATGGGACACCTTCTGAGCTGGGGGTTGGAGTGACAGGCCAGTCACATTATAGTGAGGCTGTTTCTTCCCCTCCTCAGCCTGTTGTGCTCCCATTCTCCTATTGCTGCTTCCACTCCTGATGCTTTTTGGGGGAAAAAAAAGTTGACAAAAGAAATGAATTATGCATAAGGAATTAATTTCCTTGATGAATAGGGACTTACAAACTCAATTGCCATTCACTTTCAAGGAATGCTTGGGGGAGCTGGGGGTAGGGAATAAAAGAGGATGGAGCAGAGGCTGAGTGGCTGAGCCTGGAAGTGTTCCTGGCCTTTGAGTGGACGTTGGGAAACAGCCCTGGGTCATTTAAACCATATGATGGGTCCTGTATTCTCATCGACGTGTGGGGTTCTTTGCTGGTCTGAAAATCAGGATGGCAAAGATGCAGCAAATCCAGCAGTGCCTCTGTTGGTGGGTGCCATCCTTGGCTCAGAATAGGAGAAGAAAAGGGCCACATAAGGATTTGGATATTTTAATAGGTGGGGAAACTGAGTCAGATGTGTTCGTGTGACTTGTTCAAATGGAGTACAGGCCCACGGCCAATACAGGAGTAGTACTCAGTGCTCTTGTTTTCCAGAATTTTGCCTTTTTTCCCTCGTGTGCCCTTCCCTCCTGCGTGCTGCTGTGTCCTGGGAGCAGAGCCAACAACTGGGAGCACTAAAAGCACTGGAGTGAAAATGCTGTAAAAGAGCCTTCTGGAAACTTTGCCCAGCCAGAAAAACTTGCCCCCAAACCCAAGCAAAAAATTCAGGTTCCTGGAAGAGAGTATCTGTCAACCCAAGTGATCTGCCTGGCATCAAGCAGATGAGCTCTTGTGCTGTGTGTTGGTGCCCATGGGAAGTGCAGAGGGATGGGGCAGATCAGTGTTTTGGAGGAAGGGAAAAGTTTATTTGTGATGCTCTTGGGCTAAGAAGTATTTCACCTTTCAGAGCCATCAGGGGCATTGAAGGAAAGTGACCTGAATGTTGCCCTGTCAGATGAATTGGAGAAGTGGTGGCAGAGCGAGGCAGGAAGGGGAGCTGTGCTGGGCCCTGAGCTCAGCCTGGCGTTGGGCAGAATTAGTGCTGGACAGGTCAGGTCAGTGTCCCTGCCTTCACAGAGATCTGGTTTCTCAGAGTTATGTGACTCTTCCTAACCCACTGCAAATAATGCCTGGTTTTCTGTCCGTCCTGTCACCGTGGAGCTTGGAGCAGCCCTCTGCTAATGAAGAGCTTCATCCTCCTGAAGAGTATTTTGGGGAGAGGGGACTAGGAGCTGGGTGAGGAGGGTGCTGGGGTGGTGTGTGGATATGGAGAAGAGGCTGTGTCCTGCCAGGAACTTTGCTGGAAGTTGAGCTGGGCAGCCAGGCTCTGGCTGCTTGCTGGTGGGCAGCAGTCCTGTGACCGTCCTCTCACATTTTAGACACAATGGGAGACCTCAGCATCGCCTGATGGTCCTGCAGGTGCAGATCCTGTGAGGGAAGCAGGCTGGAACCTTCCTGGCCTGATATCCCTGCAGTCCAGCATCAAAACTGGTGAGCTGGTGTACTTCTCTTCTAGATCCTGTGGTTTTCCTGTCCTTTTGTTACTTCCATATTGCCCTTCAAACATTGTTGTCTCAGTAGGAATGATGTACCCGAGTACTCATGGACTCACGGTGAGGGTTTGCAGGTGATCAGAGTAAGGTGTTTGCTGCCTGCCTGGGTATTTCCAGAACTGAAGAAGACAGCGAGTGTTGGCAGAAGCTAAGCCAGAGCTGTGGTACCAGATTCATAGAGCACTGTGGCACACCAGGAGCACTGTCTGTGCCTGCACATCAAGCATGTGATACACCAGAGCTTGGTCCTCTCCCCCTTGGTCACTGGTGTGATGAGCCTGGGAGATTTGTCTAATACTTGTTTAATCGTTCTCCCCCCCCTTTCCTGTGCTCCCTGGGAGAGGGAAAAGTGTACCCCAGGCAGAGATAGCATCTCCAAAACCCCCACTGAGGGAGCAGCAATGCCAAATTTGGGATTGCACCGACTCACTGGAAGGAGGTGGCAGGAGTTCCTCCTGCTATGGAAGAGGACTGAAGGAGCACAACTGCCTGGTGAAGGGTGGTTTAATCGTGGGAAGGATGTTTTAATCATGGGAAAGGTGGCTTAATCACCACTTTCCCTTTTCTATCCCCTTCTCAGCCACCCTCCCCTTTACTAAGCGGAGCGCAGAGAGGATCTGCGGGCAGGGGGCTTTGGAAGCTGTCGCTTCGCATTGTGCGGCTGGGGAAAGGTCTCTACCTGCCTTATTTTGTCCCTTTTGCTGTCAGGGCTGACAGTGCTCATGTTTATTTCATCCTGCGTGGCGGCTGTCTCGTTTCCCTATCCTCCGATGTCATTAGCGCGCCGAGAGCGGGCCCTGCAGTGCTCAGCCTAATGAATTCCGCTGTGGCTCTTCTCTCCCCACCTCGTTACCAAAGCTCAAGG
Organism: Anabacerthia variegaticeps; assembly: GCA_035583185.1. Classification (NCBI taxonomy): domain Eukaryota; kingdom Metazoa; phylum Chordata; class Aves; order Passeriformes; family Furnariidae; genus Anabacerthia; species Anabacerthia variegaticeps. The sequence continues at coordinate 28,575,514 of JAWWEW010000006.1, read as the reverse complement.
TGTCAAATTAAACCTGGCCGGGGAAAGGAGAGAGAGAACAAGGCACAAAAGGAGGAGGGGAGGGGGAAGATATGTATTGCAGGGGTTCCTTTGATTCCAGGGTTTCCCCTTCTTCCAGCTGTTTTTTCTTTTAAGGTCTTTCCTTTGCAACTGGAGTTTCTCTTTGAGGCTGGATGTGTTGTCACAGCTGAGGTGGTGACTTTGTCCTTGCCCTGGGTCCTCTTCTGCTGGGGTGGGAGGAGGAATGTCCTCTTTTTTTAACCCCACTGCAGAGTGACTTTGAGCAGCCTGGTGTAGTGAGAGGTGTCTGTGCTTATTGTAGGGGGTCAGAACAAGATAATCTTTAAGATTCCTTTTGACTAAAACCATTCTAGGATTCTGTGATTCTTCAGCCCCTGTTCAGTCTTCTCCACACAGGAGGCAGTGATGAGCGTGAAAGTGCCATTTTAGAAACCAAATGGCCTTTTCTCAGCTTCTACTCCACCTTCTGGGTTGTGCCCTCAAGCTGGAATGAGTTTTGCAGGTGGTTTTAAGTGAAAGCTGCCATCCCCTGTCTCTGGTTTCTGGTGAATTTGGAGGAAGCTGCTGTCTGCCCTGGGAGCTGGGGCACCAAAAACCACACTGGCAGTCCCCCACCAGCTCTGAGGCCATGCTCTCCTGGGCCATTTTTCACTTTTCTTTAGTATTACTCACATGTGGCTTGCCCAGCCCCTGGCACAGGAGGCTTGGGGATCTCCTACCCTCCATAACCAGGGAGTCCAGCCCTCAGAGGTGGCTGGACCGTGGAGGACACCTGGAGTGATGGCAGCCTGTCCCCAGCACCCTCCTGCCCCATCTGTCTCAGCTCTTATTGATTTAAAATAATTTTGTAATATTATTGTCTCCTCATGGATGGGCTTTTTCATTCCACCGGCTGCTTCAGCTGTGGTGAACGTATTACTGTGGGATTAGTGCCATGGCAGAGCGTCTGCCAGCGGTGGGGAGGGAGGGACAGTCCTCTCCACTGGGACTGTTCCTGGTGTCCCCCCAAACTGGGATGACTGGAGGCTGTGCCGAGCCCCATATCTGCTGGGGACAGAGGAGCAGAGCGAGAGCCGAGGGAGACAGGGACCAGCCTTTCTAGAATGTTGGGAAGCTGGAGGCCTTTTGCATCCCAGGTTTGGCATCTCAGGGCCACTGGTGGCTGCTGGTGAGGTGATTTGGCTTGGAGAGCTCCAACCTGGGTGATGAAGTGGCCCTGGCATCCCTCCAGTTACCTCCTGTCCCGCAGTCCTTGCTGGATGTGAACCTGTAATGGTCTGTGGCATTTGTTTTTCCTTTGCCTTGTTTTCTGATGAGAGAGGAGGTAAGGCCTGTCCCTCTGCATGGGATAGAATAGCACTGCTACCTGCCTGGGGAACCTGGGTCTTGGTCTCCCAGCCTGGGCAACAGAGCAGGGACCCTTCACTGCCCACAGCAATGAATTCTTTGTGAAAAGAATAAAAGGAAGATTCAGAGGAGGGAGAAAGCAAAAGTGTCTGTCTCCTCCTTCTCACAACTTGCTGGGTGTAGGACTGTTTCAGCTGACTGGCTCAGGACCCATGGCCTGGAGCTGTGGCTTGTGACAGTGACTTTTAACCCTGTGTGGGTGCCTGGGACACAGCTGGTTGCGCCGGGAGGTGAGGAGCAATTTCACGTGCAATTGAAACTGCAAAGGGAGAGCGGAGGGAGGCACGATTTAATCACCTCAGCTGGCCCTGGGCCAAGACCACCAAGGTTCAAACACCTCTTCGTCACAAGAGATGCCAGGGGAGTATTAATTGGCATAATTCATCAAGCATTTGGCGCCTCATGGTGTGTTGTCCTCACAGTGTCCCGGTGCTCTGGACTGGGGGGATCTGGGGGAGCTTTGAGGCTGTTTTGAAAAGCAGGTGAGAGCCACTGGCCCAGGCGGCTCCTGAGGCCATGGTGTGGTGCTTGGGGATCAGTGCAAACTTCCCCAAAACTGCCTGCCTGCTAGTGAGTCAAAGTATTCCTGGTGGGTTTTTCCTGTGGCTCCTTGTGCATTGGGCACTTCCTCAGAAGACTGGTGCAAGGGTTGAATGGGTGGTTCAAGCCCAGCCCAGACTTCCCTCTTTGCCTGAATCCACTTGCTTCTTGAGAAGTATTTGGACCAAAGATGCTGTGGAGGCCAGACAAGCCTCTCTGGCAGCACCTGGCTTGCCAGCTGCAGTGTTTAGCCTTGGTGAGCTCCCTGGACTGGCATGGCACTGAAGATCTGAAAGAGGAGATAAGCAATGTGAAAGCTCCCTGAAGGGGCAGTCTGAGATAAAGCAGAAACGTTTTCCCCGTGCTGTCCTGAAAAAAGGGCAAGAGAAAAGCAAAGCATCCTCTCTGATGTGCCTCTCTGGTTAAAGGTACAGCCTACTGGAAGACCGAACAACTCCCCATGCAGCAGAAGGGCCTAAAGTGGACTTAAGTGAGTATCAGCCTGGTATGTGGAGGTATTGCTGCTTTTCCTGATCACAGGAGGCATTGAAATAAAGCCAGGTCATCTTGATTTGAGCAGTTCATATCATGTCCTCTCAGCTGGCTGGTAATAAGGAGACTGTCTCCTCCTCTGAAGATCTGGGAGAGCGAAGGCTCATGTGATCTGAACAGCCTCATTTATTGAGAGAGCATGAAGGTGTTGCATGACAAGTACCTGTGTGATGTGTCTGTCTCGGAGGACTTCAGGGTGACTATGCCAGGCCAGGCTGAAGGTGCACCCAGCCGGCTGCCCTTGTGCCAAAGCCTGGTGGCAGCTGCCAGGGGAAGGAGCAAAAAAAGGACAGATGAAGAGTGAAGTGCCCCTTTGCTGGTGTCCCTCCCAAATCCCAGCAGTGAGCAGCAATACATTTGGTGGTACTTGGCACAAGTTCCCTCACCCAGCGTGTGTGGCTTTTGTTTTGCTCTGTATGTAAAGCTTCTTGTGTGGCAGGGGACGGTTCTTGGACTGTGCCTCGGTTTCCCCAGCTGGGCATAGAAAACACATTTGCTCCTGCTCTGGAGTGAGGTGGAGGGAAGTTGATTTAAGCACTTTGAAGTCCTCAGATGGAAAGCACTGGAGAAGGACAGAGGCTTATTAATTGTTATTGAGGATTATCTGTCAGTCCCATGCGAGGAGCTGCTGGCTGAGTTTCTGCTGTCTGCTCTGCCTAGGAGAAGGTAGTGATGACACTGAGAATGGTGAGAGTGGGGCTGTCATTCTTACAGAAATCAGTCCCAAAGGCTGATAACCTTCAGGTTTCTAGGAGCATTATATCCAGGTTGTGATGGGAGACATGGCTCTGTGGAGGCCTGGCCAGCCTTTCCTTTCGGGCACCTGTGGAGCCATGAACGTATGGTTGGTGTTGGCTTTCCTCTTCTGGGATGGAGCTGCTGCCTGGGCTTTGAGTGCTTGACATTTGTGTTGACACCAGCCCATGGGAGACTTAAGACACGGGGAGTTGTCACCGTGTGTGCAAAACTGATGGCTCTTTGGAGGGGTGGATTTGTGCCTGACTAGTGCCTGGACTCAGTGAGCTGATAAGCCTCTCAGGGGTATTAAAATACAACTTTCTCTGCAGCAATGGGACCTGTGCTGGAGAGTGATGGACCTCTTTGCTGTCTCACACTGTGGTTTGATTCAAAAGTGTCTCAGAGTCCACAGTGCTGCTGGACAGCTGGTTGGGGTGGGAGCTGCAGTTCATGTTGGTGATGCTGCCCAAAGAGCCTGTTGCATATACCTTGGGGAAGGAGGCACAGACTCCTCTTGGAGAGCCACAGAGGAGATTACTGGGGGACAGAAAGCTTTTTTCCCTCAAGCCAGCTCATTATCACCTCTGTGCTTCCACCCCATTGAAAGCCTTCTCTCATAGAGTTCAACCCTTCTGATGGGCTGGGTTAAAATCCTCAGCCCAGAGCGAATTTGGTGCTGGAAACTTGACTGTTGTAAATGGTGTGTCTTCTAGTTTTGAAGCAGGGAGATCTCCATGCTCAGATGCTAAACTAGACAGGGAGAGCGGGAGTATGCCTTGGTGCCAAATCTTGGTGGGACAGCACAGTCCTTGGCAGTGAAGGCCATGCAGAATGGGCTGACCCCAAACATGGTGTGTGGGTGGGCACTGATGCTGAGGTCAGAGCCGGGACTGTGCCCCTGGCTCTGCTGAAACACCTACATCCTCCCTGGTTGTTGTGGTGCCAACGTGAATTCCCATCCACTGCTCCAGCCAGGCTCTGAGGTGCTCTTCTGCTGTGGGTTGGGATATCTGGAACTCACCCCCTTGAGGTCTGTCTCCTTTCCCTAGCCTTGTCCCACCCCTGCCATGACACTGAACATCTTTCTCATGGATGGATTTGGCAGTGCCAGGCTGGGCTTTCTTGCCAGTGTGGCAACAGACACGGCTCTCAGCTTGTTAGACTGAAAGAATGTGCCGTTTTAATTAATGATATGTAAATATCCTTGAATGGGCCGCATTTGCATATTAAGAGAGATTTGCGGAATCTGCGGAGTAATATATTTTAATTAAGGATTAATTAAAAATAATGGGAATTTCATTTCGCCTGGCAGAATCCGTTTAGATCTTCGCACACGTCTGCTCGGGAGCCCGGTCGGAGCGCGCTGCCGGTGCCGTGGTCTGCAGCTGGGGCCGGCCGACGGTGCCACTCCTCTCCTCGCCGGGTCCTGGCACTGCCGGCAAACCCGAGCGGCCGGTCCCCTTGGCCGCACAGCCTGGCTGCGGGTTTTGGGGCTGTTTTTTGATATTCTTTATGGCAAAATAAGCAAATGGCTGTGAGACACGGAACACTAGTTGTGTTGGCAATTATGTTAATAGCATGCTATTAGGCTATGATTCTATATGAGCAATTGGGGAGAAGAAATGCCTTACTGAGAGAGAATGATACAACAGACGTCTGTCTTATTGATATAGCTCCAGAGGAGCTTTCTGCGTAATTACACTCGGCCACTTTTTGGAGGTGGGAGAGAGGCTGTGGCCACAGGGTGGAGGGAAGAGTGGCCCCCTGTGTATGCCTGTGTTTGGGGCAGGGATGCATTGGATCACCTCATGACGCTTCCAGGAGGGATTTGTTACCCAGCTGGGATAGGCTGAGTGTCCAAGCATCCTGTGGGCTGTTTGGTGTGTTGCTCCAGGTGGTGTTGCAGAAAGAATGTGTCCTGCATTGGTGGCTGAAGGACCACTGTAGAGCTCAGGGGACCTTGGCTAGAGCCTAGAGCTTGGTGGCTGGACCCTGGGACTTGGTTGCTTGAACTGTGGTGATGGAGAGCATCAATGGGAAACCTCATGGCCTCTTTGGGAAAGTTGGCATGACTGGATCATGCTGAGCATATGGACTGGTGACTCTGGTGGGACTGGCAAGGAGCAGGGTGGCTCTTGAGGGGTTGAGGTAGGTGGGAAGTGGCAGGGGAAGAGTGAGGGTGCTGCTCCCTCCATCCCGCCCGCCTTTTCCCAGCGCTAAGCCGGCTGCAGCATATCGAATGCAAATGGAGAAAACGCAGTTTGTGGTAAGTGTCCGCTAATAAATAACCTCTGAGTCTTCTCCCTATCAGGCAGTGACATCCTGCATTTCTCTTCCCCGCCGCACCAGCCCAAGACATTTAATGATGTGGTGGTCCTTACGGGATGTGCCGCCCATGCTAAATATCCCCAGCCTTCACAAAATGGTGGGCAGGGAGCCCAGCCCGGCTCCGTCAGCCCCGCGCCGCTCCCTGGGCACGGGGGTCGGCGGTGGTGGCGCAGCATCCCCCTCCCCATCCCCGGCGCCGGTGCAGACCCCTCCGCCGCGCTCGCCCGCGGTCGCTGGAGGATTTCATTAACTGCGCAAAGTAAAAAATAATCAATTTCAGATGTTCCCAGTGTTTGTTGTAATGGTCTCTCTAACCATTCTGATTAGCCGAGTGAAATGGAATTTTTCTTTTAAATTACAGTGCGTTGACATTAAATATAGGCAAACTTTGTGTGTGTAGGGGGAGGGGGCAGGCTTTCTACATTCATCCCTGTCCTTCTCCCTCCTCTTCCATCACTCCCCTTATCTTTCCATCACCCCCTCCCCAATCATGCCAAAATCTCCAGTGACTTCTTTCTGAGTCCCACCAGACTGGGATTGGTTTTTTTCACTCTGGACTTTGTGAAATGTTTTCTGACATTTCAGACTGGTGGGGATGCATTTTTCCTTTTTTTTTATAGGTTAATTTTTTATTTTAAATTCTTTTTCCAAGGTGTGTTTGGGCTGGGACCAGTGCCACCACCAGGCTGGGCTTCGTCCCTCCATCCTCATGGCTTCTTCCTTCCATCCTCTCGACTGCACACACAGTGTTGCTTTGGGTTTGCTACTCTCCCTTTTCACTTTGAGTTTCTTTTGGATCCTGAGCAGTGCAGTCCAGGGTGAAATAGATAGCAAGAGCTCCTGTGTGCCTTGGGTAGCACAGTATGCTGGGCTCCTTCCTCCTCTACCTCTCTCTCTTACTGCTTTCTCTTACCCCAGACTGAATTTCTTAGACTCCAGCCAAGCCCGCAGCAGCCCTTCCATTATTAATTTTATTTTTATTTGTTTTTCATGCATTTCCCCCCACCTCTCTTCCTGGCCCTCCCTCGGGTGCGTGGTGGAGGCTGCGGGTGGACGCCGCGATGGTGCAGCCCAGCCCGGGCTTTGGACTTCTCCCTTTGATAAGCTGTCATCCCCCAGCCCCGCGCAGGGATTTGATCAGAGCGCTCTCTCGACCCCATGGAAGACATTAAACACCCTCCCAGACCCTTTTCTCTGTCTCCATCTCTGAACCTTTCACTCTCCTTTAATGAGAATTTCTCCTAATTATTTCAGTGGCTGCAGCACAGGGACCGCAGTGTAGTTAGATCTTGATACTGGGACGTGACTGTTATGCTGATAAAGGCAAAAGATCAATAATTTAGGCCCTAGCGTTAATGGCAGAGCTGAGAGCTTAAGTGTCTGTATTCAGGTTTAGTCCTGAAGGTTCCTGGAGTATTAATGATTTTCAGAGGAATTCCCCCCCTTCCCCTTTTCTTGTGCTGCCGTTGCTTTTTCCCTAGTCCTGTCTCCCTTTAAAACCCCTCTCTTGTCATTTTTTTATTTTATTTTTGGATTTTTTTCCCATTGTTTCCCTACTCTGCAGCCATTCTGCTTTGCTTTCAGGTTGCCCCTGAATTGCCCTTACACAATTTAGCTGGGGATGTGGGGGTGCATTAGGAAGGGAGAGAGGCAAACCTGGGCCAGGGGGAAACATTGAGGGGGGGTGTTAAAAAAATTATTCATTCCTGTCTGTTTTGCTTTGGAGACTGCAGGATGGGTCATATTGCCTTCTGCAGGAACTGGGGATCTCCATATGGGATGGAGCTGCCATGTAGTGTGGTGGTGCAGGTGGGGTTACTGTCAGCCCTGTGTGGGGCCATGCCCTGGTCACCCACACCAGCCCTACTGCCACCACACATACGGATGCCTGTGGAGAAGGAAGACTCCCCTAAGTGTGAAGCCCAGCTGTTTTCATGTCTCTGTTTCCATATACGCCTGCCAAGCCCTCAGTGCAGCCCCTCTTCCTCTCTGTGTCCTCACAGACCCATTTTTGCTGCAGAAATTCAGGTCAACTTGAAGGCGGCTGCTGACAGAGGGGGAACTGTGTGCTGCGTGTCCTGTGTGGAGCTGTTATCCTGCCCTTTTCCTTTGGGAAAGGTCCCAGAATCGCTCGATGTAGGGTTGCTGAGCTGATTTGTGGTGAGATGGGAAAGCAGATGTATCTGCTGGAGATCCCAGTGCTCTGTGCTTCTTTCAACCAGCGCTGTGATCCATCTGCCTTCTTGCTTGCTGGATTTCCTCCCCCAGGCCAATGCATCTGAGCTGATCCATGGCTGTCCGGGAAGCGTTTGGGGGCCCAGGATGGGAAGGGGGCAGTTTGAGAGAAGAGAGAGGGGTAGGAAACATTAACCAGTCTTCTAGTGGGTCATAAGCACTTTCCTGTTAGGTTTTTTCTTCCTTCCAAGCGTTTTAGTACTTGAGAATTCAGGAAATACTGGGTTGATTTGAAGGAAGATGACAAATGATGAAGGGAAATTGGGGGATAAAGACTGTTACTTAGTTGCAAGAAGCCCTGGCTGGGAAACAGTGCTATACACATTAGCTGGTTAATGGGAATTTTGCCTGGATTATCTCCATCCTGATGAGGGAAGAGAGGCTATGGGTGTATGTATTGTTATGGCTTTTTGGCCAGTTTGGTGCCATTGGCTGTCCTTTACTGCAAAGGGAATGGAAAGGATTTCTTGAGAGTTGCAGAGCATCCCTGTCCTGTGGTTCTACGGGTCTCTCCTGAGGACCCCTGCCCCTTGCCAATCCTCTACTGCCCTCCCCAGTCCCCAATCCAGGCAGCAATTGGAAGAGCATCCTCTGTTCCTAGTAGTATTGAGAAGCATTTTGTACGTCGTGAATGCCACAAACCAGACTCACTAGAGGAGGTAGAAATACTTGTTTGGGTTTTCTAAGGATATCTTAAGCCAAGAGGGAAACCTCACTGCTGAGGCTTGGTCTTTCCTGAGGATCAAGCACTACTCTGTGTTGTGCTTGTGTTTCTGATACCAACTGCTAAGAGTCTCACCTCTCCCAACACTGCTGGTGCTTTGAGGGGGAAAAAAAATTACCAAAAGTGCAAGTATCCCACTGAAGTGGAGGTGGGCAGCACTGCCAGTGAGCTCTTCCTTCCAGCTGCAGAGCTCATATCTACTCTGGTTTTTCCCTTTCTCTTTGCTGGCAGTGGAAGGATCGTGCTGGCATCCCGAGGATGATGTGCTCCTTTGCTGGGCTCAGGCAGGCAGAGCAGGCTGGGTCTTGGTAAACAGTCCTGTAGCTCGATGGTCCAGCTGGCTCCTCCTTGCTGGCTCGCCTTGGCAGGGCAAACCAGAGTGTAAATTAGTTTCAACTTATTGCAGTCACTGAAGTATAGAAATATAGCTGAGGACATGCGGGGAAAACATCTGGGCAGTGCAAAAGGGCTTGTTGGCTTTTATGTGATGGCATTAGTTGGGGCTGGGAGTGAACAACCTTAACAGCAGATTTTTCCAAAGAACAAAAAGGTTGTTTTAGTGTTGCCTGGTTCTGTGCTGTTTGCAAAAGCGCATGTTTACGTGTTTGTGTATGCATATATCTGTCTGTGCACGCTCGTAATGGCATGTATAGGAATGCTAACGTGGAATGATGGGAATATGAGCTGTTGGCCTGGGATATAAGAAGCTGTGTTGTAGAGGTGCTCCAGGGAGTAAAGGAGCCTCATGGTTACATTTCTTCATGCAAAGTGGGGGCCATGTGACCTGATCTCAAATCCTTTCTTTGCTGAAAAAAGGGAGACTGACCTTGATGGAAACATGGCCACGTGGGACCCAGGGCCAGTTCCCTGATGTTGCAGGTGGTCATCTCCTGTTATCCAGGCAAGAAACTTGGGCTCCATCTCCTGGGTCACTTTGTATTTCCTTCTTGCTCTTCTTAGTGGGTCTCCATTTTTCTGGGCAGGAGATTCAACAGTCACCTGATGTTCCTGCCTGAATGTTTCCTGGTCAAGCTACACCTGTTTACACCTGGGTATTCAAGTGTCAAATTTGTTGACTTCAGTAGGACCTTTCTTGTCCCAGGCTGCCTGAAGTGTGTGTTGGACTTGCCAGGCTTGGTTAGGAGGTTGGTTTCTTGATCCTCTGGCCTTAGGTTGAGTGTTTGCAGAGCTTGTCTCAGCAAGCTCTGAAGAGGAGAGAACTTTAAGGACAAATACGAGTAGCTGTAGGTTTTTCAAGCCACCAAACTGGTGGTGAAGTAGGGAAGGATTCCCCAAAGCTCTGCCGGTATTTGTTGTGGGTAGCCCTGGGGAGCAGGTATTTGTATCTGAAATGTTAATAGAGAGACTGAATTGAATCGTGTGTGCTGTCGGGGGAGCAGTAAAAGCCATTTACAAAAGAAGCCAAGAGAAGATCAGTAGAAATGCACACAAACCCTAAAAATCCCAATGTGACGCCTGAATAATCGCCCATTTGTCTGGGGAAAGAGATTAATCCAGGCAGGGTTCAGTTTAACAGGATTATTGAACGGGGTGGGAGGGAAGCAGAGGGAAGAAGGCTCTGGGATTTTCCATACCACTTCTGACCATGGATCTTTTCCAATGGCCCCAGCTGGATGGGGAAGCATCAAGAGCTGGGGTGGCTCTGCTAGATGTCAATGAGTGAGCTGTGGTGGGTCAGTTGGGATCACAGAGGTCCGACCCGGTCCTTTCCTCTGTGTCGCCTCATTGACCAGTTTGGTTAGACAAGGAGCTCTTTGGGGTGCCTGATGGAATGTGCTCCTTTCAAGGAGCTTAAATTGGAAATTTGACAGCTTTTAACCCTACCATGAAGAAATACGCATTTTATACCAACAGCATGAAGTTCAGCTGTTTCTTCCTGTGGCCTGCCATCAGGTCATTTGTGTCCATTGCAATTCTACTGGAAATGCTTGTCTTTGGAGAAGGCAAGACAGAGACATGGGGGCAATTTTTGGAGTCATAGACCTTCATCGGCCTCTGATGGAGGGTGAGGAAGGAACTTCTGATGGGTCTGAATTAGCCATTCAGTACCAGGGGACTGACCTGCCAGCCAAAGCACCTGATGTTGATGTAAGCCCTTTCAGTTGGGATCAGACCCTAGAAGGTGTTTGGGGACACGATGTTTTTTGCCCCTCAGTGCCCCTGATCATGGCAACTCTCCTGCCGTAAGCTCCTTACTAGGCATTAATGTGTTTTCCTCTTAAAGCAGCTTTTTATCCTTTATGACAGGGAGATGCATGGATGAGAAGGGAGACAGTGCTGCTGCCTCTACAACATCCCCACAAAGCAGATCACACAAAATAAAGCGAAAGGAGAAATGTTTTTATGGCATTGCCTGCATTTATGTGGAGCTGGAGAGGAGCGTGTGTGTGTCTATGTCTCTTTGTGCATGCTTCATAGTATAAAGCAATTGCAATGTCTCTACAGCATTCCCAGAGAGCTGTTGATGTGTGTCAGGTACTGAAACTTACTTTTAAGTCTCCTTCTGTGTAGGGTGTCTGGCATATTTAGTGATCAGAAAAAGAAGTGGGAGGAAGAACAAGGGGGCAACTCTGGCTGTCCAGTGTGCAGTATCTACTTCCCTGGCCTCCCCTGTCTTGACTCTTCAGGTGGATATTTATTCGTTGGTCTTTTGATGGGACATCTCTTTTTTTTCTGGCAGAGGGAGTTCCCATATTCCTTTAGGGTGGTGGTGAGTGTTCACGGAGGGGTGGGATAAGCAAACCCCATGGCACTCCCTTAACACATTACTGTTTCAGCAAGGCATCACTTTCCTATTTTCCTGTTTACTTGCATCTTAACCCACAGTTAAAAGTAAAAAGCCTTTCTGCAAGCATCATCTCCTCTTAGAGACACATGAGAGTAGTAATGTGGTGTTGTCTTCCAGCCGCTCTTTCTTCAGCCTGTCCTGCTCTCTGCTGTGCAGCAGAACCTTGTGTCCTTTTCCAGGCTGTATTTGCCTCTGGTTTTCCCACTCCCAGACAGATATTCCCACTCCCCTTGCCCACGTTGCTCCTTCCACTGTGCTGTTTCTGCCAGCTCCATTAATTCATCTGTGCATGCGAGGGGCCAAAGGTCAGGGATGAAGAGGAGATGCAGCCATCTGCATCCATACCTGCATTTCCCTGGGGAATGTTGTGGGCATTTCCTCACAATGTTGCCTGTGCATCTCTGGAACTCCACTGAGGGATGCAGGCTACTAGTGAGCAAATCTGCCCAAACAGCTGTAGCTGGGAGCTGGCTGCAGGTGTTGCCCCAGGACAGCGGCTGGTTTGGAAGGAGATATTTGCGATTAGATCCTCACCTGCACATCTCCTATGCATTCAAGGTGAGCCCCATGGACTGGGTAGGCTGTTTGCCAAATGAGATCTGCCGTTTGGTATCAGACTGAGAATGCTCTGTCTTTAGGATGGTAATATGTAGGTGGGAGGCTGAGGAGTCCTGGAAAAAAGCAAGAGTCTTCCACCAGAGATGTTGTCCTTCCATCTCTGGCACATCCCATGGTGCATTGTAGCTGCAAATACTCATGAGAGTCTGCTCTCGAGGAATGGTGTTTCCCAGCATGGGCTGGGAGTTTTTCTTAGATGATTCTGTAGGATGCTGAAGGCTGCACCCCAAGGCAGGCAGTCAGAGCCACCTCTTTCCTGACGTCTGGTCCTTCTTAAGTCCTTTAAACAGCAAATGAACTCCAGCAGGCTCTGCAGAAGGGTGAGGTTGGGGCTCTGCTTGTCCGATTTTTTTCCCCCACGCCAGGGATGTGCTGAGCCAGGGATGAATGATTGGGAATCAACAAGGTGTTTAAACACCAGAATTGAAATTAATGTCCCCTCATTGCTGGTGAGGCTGCCAATACATTACAGCAAGCACCTTCCCAAAGTGAAATGAATGTTTGTTTATCCTCATGAAATATACATCAAAACATGTTGGTGGGAGAGGCTGTTAAGGAGGGAACTGGACAGCTCTTCCTTAATTCCCATCTGGGAACAGGCACTGCTCCTCTTCTCTTTTCTTTCCTTTCCTCTCTGGGCCTTAGCTTTGAAGCCTAACCCATCTGCAGCTGTGTATCCAAAAGCATTAATATGGCTTTAATGAAAACTCCGGTTGATCTGTCCAAAGATATTGATGAGTGGTCCTCAGTCGTATTAATCTTCTCATTGCGGGAGGAAATGAAGGCAGCGAGCAGGGCCGTCAGGTGCCTCTGGAAGAGGAGGGTGAGCTGGGAGCAGGGACGGCCAGGGCTGCCTGGCTCTGCCTCCAGGCCTGCACCTTCTCCTGGTTCCAGCTGGTTTTTTCATTTTTCTTTTTGGTCCTCTTGGAAACTGGAAATGAAGTGACTGCCCCTTGCCTGGACTGCGCAACGCAATTCCAGGCCGGTATTTAACATTCAAATCATTAAATTTCCGCGAATAAATCCATTACTGTTAATTATATTGAAGGGGCTAACGATCTCTCGACAATATTCCACCATTGATTCCCATTCACGTCGAACGGCCACCTCGCCTTCAATCCATGCTGGGGCGGGTTTTGGGGGGGGTTCCCCCTCTCCTTTGCAGCTTTTTCAGCAGCACAATGCTCCTGCCATCCCCTTCTCCCCGAGCGCAGGCTGCTCCTCGATAGGAACATGCTACACTTCTTTATGGCTTATGGCAAACTGCCTTGATTACTTCTACTGTTGTACCCATTATGTGAATTAAATATGTATTCAGTTGCATGCTGCTTGCGTTGTTATTGCAGGGTGACATATGGTAGTGACTCAATTAGAATGAAACTAGCATTAGATAACCCTTCTGATTACATGCATCCCAGCCCGCTCGGCAGCCTGGCTGCTGCCGCCTCTGCCGCTGCCTCGCCTGATCTCCCGTTATCGCCGGGCCGCGGGTTTCATTATCATCTCCAGAGGTGGGCTTCAGGCAGGAGCACGGCGGGAGGAGGCTGTGTGGGATGAGGATGTGGCCTGTGGGTGCCATTGTGCTGCCCACAGCTGCACTGGCCCCGTGGCCTCTTACGGGAGGGATGCTGGCAGTGATGCTCACAGGGATGCTCACAGCAGTGCAGCGATGCATTGTTTGCACACCGGGCTTACCTCATGCCTTTCTGTCCCAACCCTCTTTGCCTTTCCTTGGCAGTAACACCTGGGTGTTTCAGAGCCCAGAAACACCCAAGCACAGGGACCATCCGCTGTGTCCCAGCCAGGGTGCTTTTGACGAGAAGCGCTGCCATGGCACAGCCCCTCACAAGCAGCTGTTGTCATCAGAGTGAAGCTCCCAGTGTTTGAGGACATCCTCAAACCAGCAGCAAAAAGGGCTTAAAGTTTGGTTTGGTACACAACTGCTCCTGACTGGTAAGTGACTCCAAGCTTTCTGTAAAGGAAGGGGATCAGATGATCAGTGACGATGTTTTCCTGCCTTTCTCCATGAGTGCCTGGGGAGAAATGTCTTGATAGGAACTGAGTGTTTTGGGGTTGCAGGAGGGCAGCGATGGGTGGCTTTGGCACTGCTGCCCTCTGGTGCCGCTCTGGCTGCTCCCTGGGGAGTCTCAGGGGTCCTGGAGTGCTGCATTCACTATAACTTGAGGATTTTGTACTTCTCGGTTCCCTTCTGCCTTGCAAAACCCAGCCTAAATCTTACGTTTCTTGAAGGTAGAAAGGCTGGATTTTCCTGTTCTTTCGTCATCTCTGGCCATTGGAGGGCTCTGCTGCAGGAACCAGTGAAAGATGGTACTGGTCCTGCAAGCAAGTCTCCAGCCTTGAATTTTGGTAGCCAAAACCTGGGAGGTTTGGCTGTTCCACACAGCAGCCAAACTTGCCGTGTCTATCCACAGGGCATTGCGTCTCCCTAGGGTTTGGGGAGTAAATAAAGCGAGTGGTGAGCCCTTCCCCCTGCTCCCAAACCTACTGCTTTTGCCTTATAGCTTTGTGAACTGTTTGTCAGCAAATCCTGATGCAAAAATAAATAGGAAATGGATTAATTATATAAACATAATGTGGTTTCCAGAAACAAACCTCAGCTTGTGAGCTGCTTGCAAATGTTTCTCTCCAAGGGCTCCGCTCTGGTTAAGTCCCAGCGCCCAGTTTTTTCCTCTCGTGTTGGGCAAAGGGAGGTGTTTTTTTCCCTATAAAGCGAACAACGACAGCGATCAAAAAGCAAATAACATACTTCCCGGTGACAGGGCTTAGCTAAATACAAATTTTATCTGGGTACGTATATAGCTATTGAGGGGGATATTTATGAATGGAAAATAATACAGCTCGGCAAAAAAAAAAAAAAGGCATTAGTGCGTTTTTCCACATCACAGCTCAGAGTTTGGTTTGCACCTTTCATTGTGCCTTAATTCTTTGTATTTCTCATGCACGTTCCTGTGCGAGGGCGCCCGTGTGGGGGTGTGTGTACACAGGGGCTGCGCACACATTATGCTGTCAGACTGCCGCGGGAAGCTTTATTCTTGCTTTTGCAAGTGGGAAGTTTCTTTTTGTGGTGGAATAAAGGCCTTTCCCAGTAGAGGACCAGGGGTCTGTGGCAAGGTAGTTGCTCTTGGAGTCCTAATCCTTCAGCTCATTCTAGAGGGTAGCCCAAATTCCATTAGCATCCTTCTAGGTTCAGGGTTTTCTGAGCAGCTCTGGGGGGCTTTGTAACACAGCCCAGCTTGAGGTGCAGAGGACAGGCAGGGTCTGGCTAGTGAAACTGAACTGTGGTGGGTGCTGCAGGAGCCCATCACAGCTCTGGGGGAATCATGGAGGTGATGCTCACGTGCAAACATTGTCCATCTCTGGCTGAGCTCTCCAAATTTAGGATACCCGTTACAGCTGGTGTTGCTCTGGGGTCCTGAGGTGATGCTTTCCCTTACCAGGAGTCAGAACACACAGTTCATTTTCCAGCCCAAAGCTGCTCTGTTGTCTGGGTGTGCTTTCCTCCCAGAGCAGAGATTGCAGTGTGAGCTGGGGGTGTTGTGGGGCTCTTGGAGCAGGATCCATCCCTCCATTGCTTGCCTTGCTATCGCTTGGGTTGCTTTCGGCTAGAAAACCGTCAGCTCATACAAATGACTGACAGCAGCCAGCGTCAGCCCTTGGCAGGTATGTAAACAAAAGAGGGAACCGTTTTCTGCTTGCTCTTTTTCTTTTTTCCCTTTTTTCCTTTTTTGTTTTTGTTTATATTTTATGTTTATTTGAAAGCAGTGCAGGGCGATGTCGTCCTCATGCACATCCCCATCTGGAGCTGGTGGTGGCCTTGCCTGGTGTCAAGCTACAGTGTGTTAGCTTGATTTTAAAGCTTCTTTGCACAAAGGAGGTGGAGAAGCAAATGATTGGGAGGCTACAAGGTCAATTACCTGCTCCCCGTGTTTTTTGAGCCCTTCAAGTCTCCCTCTCCTCTGAGCATCCTTCTACTGCTGGCGGGTGCATCCCTGCTGGTTTCTGTAAGCTGCCTGCTGAGCACAGCTCCCAGGTCTGCAGGCTGTCAAAGGCTGTGTCTCTCTCCAATTGATTGGAAAAGTTCTTGTGCATGTATTTATTCTTTAATTTTTTTTTTTCCCAGTGAAGAACACCACCTGAGCAGGTCTCTGTCAGGCTTGCGCAGCTGATGCAGAAGGGAGGTGGGCTTGGAGACAGGGACTTAAAATGAACACCAGTATGGTCCTACCAAGGGAAAGCAAAAAATACTGGAAAAGGTGGATTTTTCCCTGCTTTCTAAAATGCCAGACACTTTCTTAAGGTCTTGTTTATTATTGTGGTTATTATTAGCTGGTGACACTTCCATGGCTGCGTTCCCCTTCACCCTCCCCACCACTGTGCAGCTGTGGGAGGATGAATGCAGACCCCAGCACGGTGGCCGTGTGCCTGATCTCAACTCCAGGGGATTTCACAGGAGTGAAAGGAGATGGAAAACACCGTGAGGCCACTAAGCCATGAGCCAGAGTGGATTATCTAAGTGGATTAGTGATTTCTGACCAGGGGCTGGTGTGGAGCAGATGGGGTTTTGCCTGCTGCTGCTGTGGGGTTATGGTGGGCAATGGCAGGCTGAATCCTCTGTCTCCAGTATCTGCAGCCTCTCTCCCCTTCTGCCCATCTTTCACTCCCCCAAATAGCCTCTGTGAGTGCTTCTCAGCCCATTCCTGCCCTTGGGTCCCTGCCTGCCTGCACTCAGCCTCAGCTGGTGTTGAAGGGGGCCTATGGTCCCCTGTCTCCCCTTCCCATAGCCGTTGTGTCCCCAGGGAAAACAGGCATAGTGTGAGTGCAGTGGAATCCCTTTTTCTTCACATCAGAGGTCCTGTGCTCATCTCTGAGGGTCTGCCAGCCCTTCGTTTGCATGGGAGTGAAACTCACACCTGTCTTTCACTGCATGTAACATGCCTGCACTTTTTTCACCCTTCTTCTCTCACTCTCCTATTTTTTCCTTCCTCAAAAAAAAAAAAAAAGAAAAAAATAGAAAAAATAAACTAAACCCCCAGCAGAAAGCAAGCTGTGATACTGTCGGGCCTGGCGTTGATGTTATTTATTTTCCTCAGTTGCTGCTCTGGAAGCCCGGAGTTGACAGAGCGGTTTTGTAGAATAGAAACATTATAGACTGTTACTGTCAGAGTGTTAAATGTGATGGATAGAGAAATACAGGGGAGGGAGGGGACTTTACACTAGCCATGTCTGCCAGCGAGGGTGCTCATGGGAGAATAAACCATCCGCATATAAGAAATGAATGAGGTAATGTGGCGGGAGGTAATGGACTCTTGCAACAGAGATGCGCCTTGCCGGCTGGACTTAACCCTCGCCACTCCACTGGTGGGATGGGGTGCGATGGGGGCTGTGTGCTCTGCTCGCCTGTGGCCCTGAGATCTGGCCAGTTCGGAGCCAGGATGTTGAGGTGCAATGGGAAGAGCTCAATTGTCCCTGTGGAGCAAGGGGAAGAACTGCTCGGGTCCCTGCAGACCCCCCTCCCACACAGGAGTGCTTGCTGGGCTTGACACAAGCCCAGGATGGAGCGTCTTCGTGGTGAGCACAAAGAGATGTATTTCTTACTCATTAGTAAAGGGCCTTGTGCTGCTCAGGAGGCAGCCATTGGTCAGCAACAGCCTAATGGCTCACTTGGGGTGTATCTGGGTTTGGGGTCTTTCTGAGGGTGAGTGTGAAGGTCTTGGGGTTCAGTTGGTAACAGTGAAGAGCACAGGGTAGCAGAATGGGTAGCCCTCAGCCTGGTCATACTCTTTTATCGGTGGCAAAAGTGCTGGGAAGCTGAAGAGCTTCCCCTTCATTCGTGGCCGGTTGCCCAAAGTACTGAGTGGGGGTCCAGAACTGAAACCCCCATGGTTATGGTGGGTTTTTTTGTGTTTCAGACATAATTTCTTGTGTCTGGAGGAATGGGTTGGGTAGGGAGACGCTGGTGGTTGGTGTTCCTCCAGCTCTGTGGTTACATCATGAGAGGGCAGGCTGTGTGCATCTCTGTTCTCTTCTTCTGGTTCACATAGATGGTTCTTCCAGTCATCCAGTTAACTATCAGATCGTGTTTCGAAGGCTAATGAGTGTTTGGTGCTTGTTTCCATCCCTCTTCCTTACAGAGCCTTTCCGTAGTTCCCTCCATGAGGAGATCCCATGGTGTTACCTCCTACCCGCAGGACCACAGATGCACAGAGTGGTTTGGGTTGGAGCAGGGACCTTGAAGATCATCTTGTTCCAACTCCCTTTGCCATGGCCAGGGTCACCTTTCAGGAGATCAGGCTGCTCAAAGGCCAATCTAAACGTGGCCTTTAACGCTTCCAGGGATGGGGCACCCACAACTTCTCTGGGCAACCTGTGTCAGTGTCTCATCACCCTCACAGGGTAGAATTTCTTCCCAGTATCTAATCTAAACCTGCCCTCCATCAATTTGAAGCCATTCCCCCTTGTCCCAGCACTACAGGCCCTAGAAAAAAGTCTCTCTCCCTGTTTCTTACAAGGATGATGGGCTTGCAGGGGGTGTGGAGCCTCAGGGCGAGGGGCAGCCCTGGCATCTCTCACTGCCCCTTCCCTTCACGCTTCGCTGGATGTCCAGCCTGACTGCGCAAAGTTTGTCGTAGTCAGTGTGTGTGAGTAATCGAATTACTTCCTTGTGCATTTTACCCTTGCTGACACCATCTTATCTCCAGCTCATGGAGCTTCATTCACATCCTCGGAGGAGTCCCTCAGACCTCACGAGTCCTTGCTAACCCCCGTTGCTCATGTTCTCATCAAACCCACTGCTGCTCATGCTCTTCTCCCGGAAATAAACTTATTAAGCAGCAGTGGGCAAATATTCTACACTCCTGATCTTGTGGAAAAAGCAGTTTATTTCTACTCTCTGCCACCTCTTAAACAACCTTTAGTCCTTGCTTTTGCTGGGAGAAGAGTTACATTTATCAGCTGATGAAACTTTGGGGGACTCCAAATGATGCCAATGGTGTTTAGTCCCTCCTGTTGCTGAGTGCACAGCAATTGTAATAGATTAGCCAGGTACGTTTTCTTCTTCCTTACGGACACCGCTACTTAATCTCGGTGGTATCGTGTCCATCTCAAGGCTTTATCCTATCTATTTATCATCTTAGCTGGTACTGAAGTGAGACTCACCAGTCGGTGAGTCTGTGGCTCATCTCACTCCATTTTTTAAAAATAGGGTATGACACTTTGTGTCCTCTAGTGTAATGAGAGATTGAGCTGCTAATGAAAATATGCAATCATTTTATTTCTGAGTCCCTGCAGAACTCTTAGGCAGGTATTATCTGGTCCTGGTGACTCCTCATTTTTCATTTTCCAAACGTGCTTTAACATCACTTCTTCTGACATCTCAATCTCTGATTGAGCCTCATCTTTGCCACCTGAAAGATGGTCCACGGTCAGGGATCACATGGTGTTGGGTTGCTGAAGGCTGAGCACTGGGTTCCTCTGCATCCTTGCACCCCATGGTCACTGCCATAGCCACTCCTCCAGCAACTGGCCCTGTGTGGATGATGCCAAGGCCCAGACTTGCTGTAGGTGTTATAACAAAATGCATCCTCATCTTTGTTCATGACCTTCTAGCTATTTAAAGGTTGCAGCCAATTAGAGGATCATCTGTTTGTGAAATGGATGAGTTTGAGGAATTTCCATGTATTTGCCTGCTGCTTCTTTGGTGTTGGGGTCAGGTTTCATAGGGGTTCAGCAGGAATCCCCAAAATGTTTTTGTCTAGAAGATGTCTGGGTGCTCTGGCTGCAACTGCTTGAACGTGGGGATGCTGGTGCTAGACCTGCCCATGCATTCAGATGTTGGTGGAGACAGGAGGAGCTGATCTCAAACCAAAATTTCTGTCTTATGAAAGAGCAGTGAGGGGATGCTGCTTGCCCTGGGGGGTGCAGCCACAGAGGACCATGGGGATATCAGCATCCCTGTTGGATAGCAGCTGCTCTTACCCCAGCACTTTGAGACTTGGTCCACAAATCCCTTTTTTCTTTTTTTTTCTTTTTTTTCTTTTTTTTTTTTTTTTGAGCTTTGCTCTCCAAATCAGTTTGATTTGGCAAAAGGCTTCCATTGCAGCACGTCACAGGTAATTTATTCCCGGGTACTGTAATCTGAAGAAAAGCAGAGCAAAGGACCTCCAGTCACAGCCGCGTGCGCACGCAAAAAGTTAAGTATTCTTGCTTTCGCTGACAGTACAAAGGTGTCATATACGAGAAGGATTGACACAGACCAAAGGGTCTTGTGGGAAATATGATAATAACTATAAAGAAGACAGATTATTCCCCAGTTGCCAACATTCAAACCTTTTTACAGTCAGTTCAAACATATAAAACTTTATTGCTGTAGCAGAAAGGGGAACAATTTCTGGTTGCACAGCTTTCCCAGGGCTGGGTTTATACTGTCTGTGTTATTGCTCTATAGTGGCATTTTAAAGTTTATTGAACAAGACTTTTACAATTGAAGGAAGTATATAAAACTGTAAATTTATTAGATTTTTCAGGATAAGTGCCCTTTCTAGTTGTGCTCAAGAATTCGGAGCTACAAGAAACTGCTAGTTACAAGACTTATTAATATTAAAGACTGAGAGAGCGCACATTTTATACCTTAACTGATCTAAAAAATAATATTATGATATTACTGGAAATCTGAGCTGTCACCGAGAGGGTGTGTAGAGCGTTCATATGGTTTGTGTATGTATAAATAGTTGACACCTACATGCAGATAGGGGGGGGTGTGTGTGTGGGTCTGGTTATGCCTCCAGGGTGTGCACACTCATGCTGTATGAGGATGTGTTCACATACAATATGGAAACACACAAGTGCCTGTGTGTGTTTAAGCATATATGTATATATAAATCTGCGTGTTTCTATGCAGTATTTTATTTTTATATGGATTTATTTTCTATATTGTGCAGTGCTTTCTAGCATGGAGTCTTGGAGTGCACAGAAGGCTTTTAGATGACGCATAAATACAATTAATGGGATGCCTGGGTGGGTGTGATGGTTTTATCGTGCTTGGTTGATGTGGTGTTCATGGGCATCTCAGTGTAACTCAGATATGAAGGCCTTCAGTATGTAAAACGCCACAATTTATAGCACGTTCAGCCGTTCAGCTGGCATTTCGTGCCTAAAATCAGAGAGCACATGAGTGACAGTGGGATAGTGCGTTCCAGAAGGAACACCTGCCCCCATATCCTTTGCCTGCTCCTTAAAGCTGCGGCCGAGTAACACTAATCATAAATTTGCAGGGACTGGATTCTCTGGTCGGCACATTTGCTCGAGGCTGCTTATGCAGCAAAACTGGGCTGCAGTGCTGCCGGAGACAGCCCTCGGAGAGCCCATCCGTGTGCAGTCTGGGGGAAAGCTGCTCCTCAGGGCTTCCCACTGTAAGTTTCTTTTTTGCAGCTTGGAGATGATTTCACCTAAACATGAGACTCGAATTACAATAACTCTTAAATCTGCTCTTCTGTCTGTGGAGCATCACCTGCCCACCAGAGTGGGCAGTGCTTGTGGAGCAGCCATGAGAGGACAGCTAAGAGGAGTTTGTTGTGGGGTGGGGATGCAAAGGCTTTCCTTAGGTGCTTCTCACTGGGGCTTGGGGGTAGGAGTACATCCCCCAGATCAGGGGGAGAGCCTTCCTCCACTGCTCTGCTCTAGGGGTCCAGCACAGCCACAGAAGTAGATGTCTTCAACTTTGGCATCTGCCACAGCAACTTGCAAGGGGCCAAGGGTGCTTTGGAGGCTGAGCAGGAGCAGGCAGGCACACCACAAACCGGCAGCGAAGGCAAGGAAGTCAATAAGCCCTGAATCTTTTATGAGACCTTGGATATTCTGATCACAGCTCCGCTGGCACTGAGATAGGAATACAGATCATCTGAGAAAGCGTCCGTGACTTGAAGCTCAGTCCTGGGTCTTCCTAAGGTGTTTAGCTTGCCTTCCCATATTAACATTTTGCTGTCATGTTTTTTGGGGGGGTGAGTTTCCCTGTTTCCTCCTGCTTTCTCTCTGCAGGAGGAATGGAGCTCAGGTGCAATTTTTGGGTCTGGCTGGAGAAGAAAGTGGGAAGAAGGACAGCGTGGCTAATGGGGCTACGAGCGTTATCTCTGTTCATTGTTAATAACAAAACCAAGCGGCAGCACCGCACGCCGTGAATTGGAAGAAAAGGAAAGCTCTCAGATCCCTTGTAATCCCACACTGTGCAGCGCAACGGTGCTGGAATTGCAAGGGTTCTCGCTGAATTCATTTCGGGTTTGGAGAGAAAAGAAGGGAGGAAAAGAAGGAGGATGGGGAGGGGAAAAAAAAAAAAAGACCCCTGCACTGAGATGAATTTATGCCTAAGCTTGTCTTGGGAATGCAAATGTGTTTAAGACTCTCTGAGCTAAACCACCCCTTTTGGGAAGAAGGAGGGGGGAAAGGGGGAAAAAAAAAGAAGTATGACACAGAAGGGACACCGGGAGAATGTGAAATGAGGGTTTGCTGCCCCTCCTCCTGCGCCCTGCCTGCTGCCGAGCTGGCAGGAGGGAAGGCCGGGATGCTGCACCGAGGTGGGATCCAGGCCTGAGGGTGCTGGGCTCTGCCCCATGGCTCTGCCTCCATCCTCACGGAGAGGTGGGTGCAGGTGTCGCCCCACCATCGCAGCGCCGTCATGCACCCTCTTGCTCCTCCGTCACACCAGCCTGGCCGTGAGCACATCAGGGGTGACACGGCCACTCTTGTGCCAACACCACAAAGTGCCCGTGTCCCACCTGCAGAGATGAGGGTGCTGCCCACCTGCCGCCTCCCCCAGCTCCACGGGGACTGGACAGGGCTCTGCCTCCAGTGCAGGGATGCTCACCCAGGGGTCTGCTCGGTCCAGGGGAGGAGGAGGGCAGCAGGGAGAGGAGAAACCCGGCAGCAAGCTGCAGGGAGGAGGGATGCAGGCGGAGATGCGAACCCACTGCCAATTGGGCAGTTGTGTCTGTTGTCTGGAGGCTGCTGCTAACCACTCGTTACAATTAAAATGAAGTGTCCGTCAGCGGCTATCTTCGCTGTGTGGCCCATATGTTTCTGAGCTGATACTGTCCGGATTATTCTGTTTGGGAGAACGATAACGGCTGTTTATAACCTTGGCAAAGACTGAGCCCTAATCAGGCTGGAGCACATTTTCACCGACTGGCTGATAACGGGCTGTTAGCTGCCTTATCGCTGGGGAGAGATAGGCCAAAATAAGCAGATCTGTGAGCACAGGAGCCCAACCAAGAGGCACATACCCTGGCCTGGCCTTTATTTTTAGATGCTCTTTTCTTTTTTTCTTTTCTTTTTTTTTTTTTTTCCTTTCTTCTTTTCCTGGCTGATTTCAGAGAGAAGAGATTATTTCAGCAGAAGGGGAGGGAGGTGGTGGGTTTTGTTCACTTCAGTAAATGAGGTGGCAAGAAAGGCATGCAGAAATAACACAGGCGTGTTGTATGGCTTTCCGTGTGCCCCTGAATTACCCTGTGGTCCTACCAGGCCCCTGATGGAATCTCCATCTTTGGGAATAAGACTGGAGTACATCCTCCCTCACAGCATCCCTCCTTTCTTTGCTTTTTGCTTGCTTTATCATCTTTTTTCTCTCCGAAACAGGGCAATGGGCTGTTTTTGGGGTGGATTTGGTTTTGTGTGGGGGAAAGGCAATTTGAAAGGCTGAGTTTCCTTCCCAAAATGGGGTTATGCATAAAAGATGATGTACAGCAGCGAGACCTGGGCGTTCCTCTACCGTGATCCCAGAGTATCTTGAAATCACGTGCAATTGGGTACCTAGGGCCCAGTTTCCATGAAGGGGCCATTGAGGCTGGCTGGGGCATCTTCCCAGTCTGCATTGGTACTTGGCTGTTCTCCAGCAGCTGGGTTAACCTGGTGCTGTTTGTAGGGCAGGTTCATTATCCAGGCCATACCATCCTCTTACTTGACATAGCCTGAGTCTTGCTCCATCGTGCCTGTGTCACTGCTCTCGAATCTTCCAGTGGAAATGGTCCAGATCTCCCAGTGCCACTCCTTCCTCCCTCCCTCCACTGCTCAGGCACCGTACTCTGCCTTGAAGTCTCAGGCAGGTGTTCAAATAAATAATGCAGCTAAAAATACCTTTTGGCAGCAGCTGGGAGTTGTTGCGAGTGGCGCTGTCGGAGTGGTGGGAATACAGCATCCCGGCTCTGCGGGCAGGTGTGTCTGCGTGCTCCGGAAAAGCGAGAACAAGTGCTGTGGGGACGAGGGTCTGCCTGTCTCCTGCGTCCACCACAGCCCCACTGACAAGCCGAGGCGTTGATTCTGTCCTCCCTGGCTTTAAAGCAGGTGTCACCTTTGCCGGGATTGGCTTTAAGTGGAAGGGTGCTGCCAGGGGGACCCACCCCTCCATCCAGCTGCATCCCAGCTCATGGAGAAGTGTCACACTGGCCCTGTGCTCTGGCTGCATCAGGAAAGGACGGTTTGTGCTGAGGTAGCATCTTGAACCATTTTTCCTTTGGGGAACACCTAGCAGGCTGGATCATGCAGCCTCCTCCAGGGAAGGATGCTGAGCCCTTCCCAGCCACCTCTAGATGCTGCAAGAGCACCCAGTACTTCAGGCTTTCAGTCTGGTTTGCTGAAATTGGCTGTTTTAAAACCTCACCCAAAACCCCTTTGCTGACTGCATTTTCCTTGGGAATCATCCCAGCTGAAGGTAGTTCCTGGTGGCTTTTCCACTTCCCTTCACCTTCCTGTAACTGGACCTGAACCTGGCAGCCCAGTGGGTGCAGAGGGCTTCATCTCCAGTAGCATTTATCTTCTGGATCTGCTTGGAGACCTTTTCAGAACTGCCCTGGCAGCAAATTGTTGGACGACAGATTTAATTATTGCAGCAGGAACGTTGCTGGGGGCAGTTGGCCACAAACAAAACTGACCTTGGTTTTCCTCTTACCCAGCTGATAGAAAACCCTTTGCTGCAGGTCAGAGCTGCTCCCGCTTCAATGCGCAGAGGAGGAGGGATACGCTAGGCTGCGATGCTCCTGTGTCCATGCATTTTTGGGGAGAGCTGGCCACTTTCTGCATCAGGTGTGGGCCTTTCGGTAGGTTGTCCTCCTGTATCTCATCCTGGAGAGTAAAGTGACTTGTTAATGAGTCCCAAAGCAATCATGGAGGAGTGCAGGGATAAGAGCTGGGGAATCCAGGATGCTCCTGAGCTTCGTGCTGCCCCGTGAGGGCTGAGACCTGGTCCTGCTCACAGTGCTGGCAGAAACTGTGTCAGTCCATTAGTACTGGCTGCTCTTGTGTTGTTCTGCTTCTCTAGGAGCCAGGGAGGCTGCTGGTGGGGCTGACACGGTGGCTGGGGGTCACTGGTGGTCTGGGCAGTGCTGGAGGGATGCTGGAGTCCCGCAGCGCTGCTGCCTCATTGCAGCTTTGGCCATGGCTCCTTTTGAGATCTGAAAAGACAAAGCCAAATGGCGTGTTGGAAAACCTTCCCAACTCCAAGGGAGATGCTGTCTAGGAATTGCTGGCTGCTTTTCCTTGCTTTTTGGGTGTATTTGACCTGTTTTGACAGCAGAAATGCAAGCCCAGTGCAAAATCAGCTAAGGGTTGGACACCTTTTGGAGTGAAAACATGGTCCAGCTATGGCGTGGTGGGCAGCTGTGGTGTGGTCGTCCAGTGCGTGCCCCCACAAGCCCGTCTGCTGTGGTTTATCTCAGTCCCCAAGGCTGGGGAAAGGTTTCCTGTGGCTCCACAGCCTGCTGCTGGCCCATGAAATGCAGTCAGAGCTACGCAGATGCCACGAGCCAGGGCAAGCTGACTCTTCCCATCTCATCCCACAGAGAACAAACAGAGCTCAAGGTAAAGCGCTGAAATTTCACCGTGACCTTTTCTTAAAGCATTATAATCAAGTTGAACGTTTCCAGTTGTCCCACTAATGTTTGCCCCATGGGAGAAGGCATCCTGCTTTGAGGGAGGATGTTTGTGGCGATGAGCTCGCCGGCCCTGGGAGCTCATGGCACTGGATGCCAAGTGCCTGCTGGGGCCAGAGAGGCGGGGGGCAGAGGGCTGGGTCTGCTCCCTGCCTCCCGCTGTAATGCAGCCAGGGGAGGGAATCTGCTGAATGCTCTGCATCTGCTACAGCCTTTGCTCAGGGCTCTTCGACACATGGATTGTAAAACACACACCGCCTGGCGTGTCGCTGGGCACCCGTAAGGCCTCCCATGTGTGATTCCAGGGTGTCGCAGTTGGCTCGGGCTGTGGGTTCAGCAGCTCCTGCCTGGGGGCAGGTTGGGGTTGGCTTGAGGGAACCTGGAGCCAGTGGGGCTTGGTCCAAGGATGTGGGGCAGAGAGAGCCTTCAAAGTACCTGGACACGGCAGGAAGCCTTTCTGGGGAAAAGGGATGAGCTGTGTTTATGCTGCCATGTCTGCTAGACCCATCTTTCTCAGGAGGTCGTGGACTCTTTATGCTGGTGTCTTGTCGTGCTGTGTCTGGGAATATGGTGTTCAGCCATCAGGCAACTGCCCCTCCTGTGTCGCTGGTCCCCGTGGCTTGTCTGGCACAGACACTGGGGTTTCTGTGTCCCTCAGCCAGCAGTGGAGAGGGTGATGCTGTCTTCCTTGGTGGTGAAGGGGACAAAGTCCACTTGATGTCCTGCTCTGTCTCCCAGAGCCACCCAGAAGAGGTGACCCAAATGCTTTGCGAAGGTTGTACACTCAAGCACAACAGTGTGTTTCCTGCAGGATTGGGAAGGTGATCCAGCTTGCACTGTGAAGGGGAGATGTTTTTGTGGACGCTTCCCCATCCAGGATGCTCTCACTGAGTTTGTGTCAAAACACCCATCACCTTCAGGGATGCTTTTCTGGTCCCCACCAGATTTTTGAAAGATATTTGTGGTATGAAGGATGGATATACTCATCTGTATGGGGGAGTAGTGGTGTTTGGAGCAGCAGTGCCGGGGTGGTGACACGAGGGCTTCCAGACCCACCCAGGCACCCATGGGGCTGCAAACAGCCCATCACTGGCAGCGTGCTTTGGCCTCACCACCCCTGCCAGCTTGCAGCTGCCTCCTGAAGCAGCTGGTTGCCCACAGCCACATCCGTGCGTGGGGTGAGCCCTTATTCCGCTGTACCCAGCCGGTCCATGCTTCCTGTATCCCAGAGCCTTTGTCCTGGGAAGCGAGGGTCCCCTCTGGCTGCGTGTACGTGCTGGCTCCGCTGACATTTAGCTCGTGCTGGCTTGCTACGATGCATATGTATGAGGAGCAGGCGGGAGGGTGATGGGGGGCTGGCCCCAAGACCCCGCACACACAAAGCTGCTGCTGCTGCATGTGGCTCCAGGGGCTAGGGTTTTATTTTTGAATTTTCTCTTTGAAATGTTCCAACAATCCCAGTTCAGTTTTGGCGAGGAAGGCGGGCTGGCTGGGTGGGGTGCTGCTGCTACTTCTTCCCAAGGGCTTCCTCCAGGCAGCAGCTCTGTTCACACAAGGCATTGGATGCAGCTGTAATGTTCCCAGCAAGGATCTGTTTTAAGCATGGAAAATTCAGTTCACCACACTGTTGAAGTCTTGTCTGAACCAGCTGCCATGCAATGTCATCAGTTTTTGCAGTCTGGGCAATGCTTGGGACCTCAGGAGCAGCACCATCCTGTCTGTGGTTGGTCCCAAATGGTGGATGGTGCTGTGCAGGGTGGAGCTGTAATCCTGGTGGGTTTCAGGGTAGCACCTCCCGGGTGATCTTGATTTATTCTGCTCCTGTACATTACCCAGAGTGTCTGAAGACTGGATCATACCCGACTTGTTTCCTTCCTGGAGCTGGATGGTGCTTTCTGGCAACCTGTCCCTGAACACCGTGTTGCCTGCTGCTGCCCACAGCTGCCCTGGGAGGAGGGTCCAGCCCCACTTTCAAGGGCAGATAGCTGTGCACCCTGGGGCTGTGCTGTGGGCAGAGTGACTTGGGAAGCTGCTGCCATGTGGATGTGGTGAGAGTGGTGACACTGCCTTCCCAGGCTTGGATGCAGTCATCCCATGGGATGTGGAATAGTTGGGAAATCAAAGCACGAGGCCACTAAAGGACATAGGGTGGAGAGCAGTGGTCTCCTTGAGAGCCCACAGCAGGGCAGAGAGGTGAAGCGTGGTCTGGGGACCTTGTGACAGGCAGGCCGGTCTGGTCTGTGCGTGTCTGTGTGCTTGGGCTGTTCCTCACCCCCGAACATTCATTGTTTGCTGGTGGTGTGGCCTCTCAGGCCAGCACACCAGTGCCCCCTCCCCACCTCATTGCCGACCCCGTGTCCCTTCACCTGGCACCAGCTCTGGGTGCCTTCCTCCCTGGGGTGGACAGGCAACACCACTCCCTCCTCCTGGGCAGGTCTCCCTTGCACAAAATGGCTCCCTCCGAGTTCCCACCACTTCCCCTTCCTCCCCTTCCCCAAAACTTTCTTGCTCTGGGGTTCGCCGCAGAGCTGTCCTCCGTCTCAGTTGTTCCCGGCTGTCAGAGGTTATATATATCCGCTCTGCTCATGCTCATCCTCTGTAACCATTTTCTGCTACAGAATCTTCTGGCTGCTCGTTGAAGCCTTAATCCGTAATGCAGCGATCAATGGGTGTGCGCCTTTACCACTCGGATGCTCATTTTTTAATCCCCACTGCCTCCTTCAATGTCATCCCTTCCCATTTTTCTTTATAGAATTTCAGGTCTACTGTACCTGCTGATTACTTAGCGGAGACCGCTGGACATCTCCCTTAATTAATTCCATCGATTTCTCAAATCCCACAAGGTTTGGGGTCCTTAGATTTCTGAAGCAGCTAAATGGAATGTCTAAATTCCGACATTTTCCCTCTATAAATTGTTTTGCCAGGGAGACACTGGGAGGCAGCGCTCCGGCTTTATTTATTTGGAGGCGATGTTAGCCCCGGAGCCTTCCCCGTCCTTGCTGCAGGCGCCAAGGAGGGCTTTGGGAGGGGGATGCCCCTCACCCTCATTGCCCAGCCATGCCCCCTATCCCTGGAATGCTCTTGCAGACCCCCAGTCCTCTGCTGCCATGCATCCCAGCAGCAGCATCCTTCCGGCATAGGAGTGGGGTGGGACCAGCCTCGGGAAGGGAATAAAGCTCCTGGAAAGGACTATTTACCAGTTGGGCCCTCGCCGCGTGCGGCTGGGGAAGACTCTGTTGCTATGCACAGGGAGCTTAATTTTATTATTACTCTCTGCTATTTAATGTCTGTCTCTCAGGCAGCTGGTGATGTTTTAATGAAGCTGGAATTGCGTAGTCTGTAGCGCTGGATAATCGTAAGCTGCCGAGTCAGAATCAAATTAATAATTCATGAAATTAAAGTGTATAATTAATTCGAACTGTGCAGATGAGAAGGGACCCGAGTCTTTGGCCTGAAAGGAGTGCACGCATGTCCATAAAATGTGTGTGTGTCAATCTGCAACGAGGGGACATCCATGCTGGGTCCATGGCAGACCTTCCACCTCTCGCCTCCCCAGAACAAGCCCTTGGGACACGTAGCCCTCCTGGGCTGTAAAGTGTAGAGGCTCAGTTTTAGCTGGTTTTATATGGGAACTTCTCCCCCACCACTCTATTTTCAGGTCAGAATTTCTGCACTAACATTTGGTCCAAAGATGGTGGAAATTGATGGCTGGGGAATGTTGCTGGCCACATCTCCCATCCCCATGGAGAGGAGAAGCAAGGTTGCGCCTCTCCCCTTCATATTGCCATTAGTATTTCTGTGGTTGTATTTGTTTTCTCTGAGCTGGTTCAAAACTACTGGAAATGGAGCAACCACTGGGTTGTTCTTGGAAGGACTCTTGCAGCAAAAGTCTTGAGGGGCTTTTTGGGCTTGAAAAGATGGAGAGGGTCAACCTGGTGGAGTTCACAGTCACCCCACCAACATGGCAGGGATGTTTCCCTTGATGGTTTCCCCGTAATTTGTAGTGCAAAGAGCAGTGATGTGTGTTCCCAACCCTACACGTAAAAGCCAAAAGGATTCACAGAGACACCATGAAGGATGTGAGGCTTGGAAGTTTCAGATGTACCAGTTGCTAGCAGATAGGGCACCTGTGCTGAGCAGCACTGGAGGCTTTGGGAACTTTTATCTTTGTGTCTAGTTGGACCCAATGGCAATGCTACTGATCCATCTTGTAGGAGGCACCGACCCAGTCCTCACATTCCTGCAAGTCTTTGCTGGGATTGACAGGAGCATTGGGCAGGTGAGCAGTGGAGGTTTCACCATTCCACCCGTGCTGTCTCTGGGGGACGGGGGTCTCACTGCATCCTGATCCAGGGTGGGACTGTTGGGAGTTGTCTTGGGAGCCATTTCTCTTGAGCCTTTCATGCACAGGGGATGGGTTTCCTTGTGCGCCCAGGGGGCCAAGTGAGATTGGAGGGAATTTGGATACAAGACATGCACAGGCTGAACTGAAATATCTACTTGGGTCTGAAATTACTG
The DNA here is from genome assembly GCA_035583185.1 of Anabacerthia variegaticeps. Lineage (NCBI taxonomy): Eukaryota > Metazoa > Chordata > Aves > Passeriformes > Furnariidae > Anabacerthia > Anabacerthia variegaticeps. Next base: position 28,545,093 of record JAWWEW010000006.1, on the reverse strand, counting down.
TCTTCTCAAAAGTGTTGAGTTGTCCATGCACTGAAAACCTGCTTATTCACCCAAGTTGAGATGTTAAATATTTTGCAGCTTTGCAGGCCACATCTTCAGCATCCATGGTCTGAGAAGAAGCAGGCTCAGCCAGGCTCTCCTGCCTCTACTGTTTAATCATCTGAGGTCATCTCTGCTTCTGTAGCAGAGCAATGTCCTGCTCTCTTTCTGCCTGGCTAGAGCAGGCTGTGCCTATTTGGTTACAGCTTTCCAATTTATGTTATTTTTGTGCAAGGCAAAATGTCGGCATTGTGGATTCGGGGCGTGAATTTCTTGAAGACATTTGTGAGGGAATCTTTTATTCATACAAATTTAAATATTTTTTTTTTAAGCCAAAAATCTGGCTGCAGCAAGATAATGTGATTTGCTGTAAATGCCATGGCTGTGAAGGATCTTAAGCACAAAGCTGAGGGAATATATTCTTAGAAAACTATTGAATGAAAGCCGAATTGCACTCAGAGGACAGAGTGAGTTCGTTTTGGGGGTGTGAATCAGGACCCCTCCCCACTTCTTTAAGTTGACTGCAAAATCCTTTCCCCGTGGATGGGCACACGTTCTTGCACCAGACACAGCCATCTCGAGTAGTATCCATATTTAGAGACCTCCCTGGGTTGGGAAGGAGAGGTTTGGTGCAGCATCACTTCAGCCTGCCTAAAATCTCCCGCTCCATTTGGCAGCTGGTGGTCCTGGGAGGGGAGGAAAGCTGCAAATTCCCCTTCCTCCAACCCAGACACAGAGGGCAAGGTGTGTTTGTGTGTGGACAGGCAATAGATGTCAGGTGGTCGGTGGCTGTTCCAGCGCTCACTGGGTTTCAGCACTACAGGGGAATCCTGCCCAATGCAGAATCTAAGCACCTTTTTTTTTCTTTCCAGGCTCATGTGCACACAGGAAATTCGGAAGGTTGCTTTTATTTTGCAGTCAGAGGCAAATGTAGCTCTTTTTCGTGTTTCATTAAAAGAGGTTCTTTTGATCATTTCCAGGGCCTGTTGCAGCTGTAGGGTTTGGCAATCCTGAATGGTTTTAGTTCCAGAGGAGAGACAGTATTTCAGTATCGAAAGGTTTTTAAACAGTCTCTGCATAGGTTTCAGGAGCCTGGATACATCAGCCATCCACCCTGCACTGTGTGATGAAAAGGCAAGATACACAGGACCTTCATGCTCATTAATTGCATGCAATTAAGCTCTGAAGCTTTTGCAATACCTACTGAAATCAGGCAATTGCCTTCATCGTTGCTATTGTGCTTTTGAAATCCCGATGGCATCTCCCTGCCTTGGTGAAATCTTTGTCCCAGGGTTTGGGGTGCTGGCGAGTGGCACAGTTTGAGGACCAGGAGAGTGTAAGATATTTTTATGAATTGTCCCCAGTATTCTTCTAATAACTAGAGCCAGCCATGCGTCCTGGCCATGTGGGAGGAAAGCACGAAACTGAGTCAGGACAGCACAACTTACTCCCTGAGCTCTTTCTTTCAGTGTTCAAACACGAAAGGCTGTAGCCTGTTTCACCTCCCTGTCTTGTGCTTTCTCTGTTGTAGGAAGAAAGGGAAGGGCAGGATTTCCCCCTCCCTGTGAGTGTGGCTAAACATCAGTAAAGGGCTCTGAGGTTGCATGGCACTGAGTAAATGCTGAGTGGTATTAATAATAATTTGCCCCTTTTGGCTAATGTGCTCCCCTTTGGAGTGCAGGTCTTTTATTATTATTATTATTACTGTAGCTGTTATGACATGGGATGTGGGGAATCCAAGGAGTGGAGCTGGCTGCCTCCATTGCTCTCCCTCCATCCTGCTCTGTCATCCCCTGCCTGGTTCCTGCCTGCAGAGTGGGTGGTTTATGTACCAACCCCTGAGCAGCTCCTGCTCCCTGGAGAGTGCGAGGGGGCCCAGCAGCTCCTTGGCCCTGTGCTGGCTCATCCCCAGCAGGTGGGGATGGCAGGGACACCTTTGGCTCTTGGATTAGAGCTGCTTCCTCCTCCTCACAGATGCGGGCATCGCTACCGGTGCAGACTGGGAGGTATAAGGGGGCAGGGGGAGCGGACATGAGGGTGGGCACTCAGCAGAAAGGGTTACTGCCAAACACAAACAAAAACACGATGCAAATGAGCTGCTTGCAACAGGTAGGCTTAATCAGATGCTGTCAGATGAATTCAGCATCTCTCCGATTGTCGCCTGCACTAGCCTCCCATTCGGAAGCCCTCATCTGCTCCAGATGTGGTTTAATTTACTGCGACTTGGCTAATTACTGTAATTAAGGATTAATTACTGTTAATTACTTTCACATAAACTCAACGCCAGTCAAAGAGCGGAGCCTTATGAAGCCTGCCACAGCAGCGAACACAATCACGGCAGCTTGGGTGGGCCCACCGGGTCCTCAGGGCGATCCTGAGCTGGTACCCACCACCCGGCCAGCCCCTGGCCCTGGCCCTCGCCCCACGGATCACCCCCTTCCCAGCCCTCCCGGGGCTGGTGGGCAGGCATGGCAGGGCTCCAGATGGCATCCAGCGAGCCAGCCACTGTTATTATCGTTAATAATTAGGTAGAGCAGGGATTTGCTGTGCAAACCCTGGTTAGGAAGGGGAGGCCAGCAGTGTCTCTGGCAGGCTCTGGAAAGATGCAACCGATTAACTACCTTCCCTGTCCTCAGCCCTTTCCAGTGCTCCCACCTGCTGTGTCCTCCACCACCCAGTCCCCAACCAGGGGCCTTGCTGAAGACCCTTAATATGTGAGAGATGCAAAATTGTTGTGCTTCCCCCAGCATGATGCAAGCAAAAGGTGCTTTAGCGAACAAGGGAAAGAATCAACCCTGTATCTAAGGGAACAGGAGCTGGGAAAACCTGCCGTGGGTGCAGGAAGGAATGCCAAAATGATTCATGGGCAGTGCAGCGTGGAGTATTCCCATGGGAAGCAAGGGTCTGCTGGTGACGGAGGGCCTGCCCTGCTTCCCTGGCTACCTTAGACTTGTTAGTCTCTGTATCTATCGGCCTTATTAGTTTTTAAAGTCCTGGGGCTTTTTCCATCACAGCAGAGGGAGGTAAAGCCTTGGAAGGGGGGACATGAGGTGTGACGGTGGCAGCAAAGCCGGGAGTGGGCAATGTCCCATCCTCACCCGTTGCCTGCGGCCCTGGCTTGGTCTCGTGGCCACGCGTGTAATATGAAGGCAGGATGGGGAGAGAAAAATCGGCATGATTAGATGGGTATTGTTCTATTAGATCTCTGCCTGCTTGCTGTTGTGTCTCAGCATTTGAAGATGAAACATATTCATTTAGCTCCCAGGATGAATGGTTTTAATAAGGGGAGCAAGATGAGGTGGGGTAGTCCTGATGACTTCAGAGACCCATCAACTCTGCCCCTAAGGCCATTTCGGTGATGACATGGGCCACACGACCATTAACGCCGCAATCAGGACAAGTTTTCCTTGTCCCTGCGAATCCTTCAGCTGGGAAGAGCGTGTTTTGGAGCCCAAGAGGAGATGTGTATCAGCAGTAATCGGATTGAGCCTGCGGGGAGGGCAGGCAGGGGGTGAAGCAGGGGCTCCCGGGATGTGATTCCCAGGGGTAGGTGAGGAGAAGCAGAGATGCAGGCTGACCATGCATAGGGCTTCAGGGGTTGCGTTGCCAGCTAGTGTCTGCTGGATTTCCACCTTCCCAGCATCCCACCACTCTACTGATGCCATCCTGATTAGAGGCTGAGACCTTGCATTGCTCAGTAGTTATTTCAGCAGGATTCAGCACCTCCCTCTGCCATCCCAACCGCTCCGCTGCCATCCGCCTCCAGGCTGGCCGTGGCCTGCTTAAGCCCCAAATCAAGATAATTCCCATTATCAGGAGCATCTCTGGGGGCAGGGGAAGGGACACCACGCTGCTGCCGGTGTCCGCGTGGCCCGGCCGTGCCGGTTGGGAGCCGGGGGTGCACCGGGGAAGCACGCTCCGGTGAGCGAGACGGGAAGCCAGCCGGCACTCCGGCTGTCAGCTCCGCTCAGCCCGGCTGTCAGGCACTGGGATGCAGAGGGCCTCATTGCTCTAATTGACACCTTCCCCTCGCATCCCACGCTTGGCCCATCCCAGCCCCATCCTCCCTTTCATCTTCCTTCTCCTCCACAGGAGGTGGTGGGGTGCGGTCCAGCCTTCCTGCTTGCCCCCTGCTCCCCTGGAGCCATGGCTGGGGAAGGAGCAGGGAGACCAAGGATGAACCAGGATGGGTTCAGGAGTGTGGCTGGCTGGCATCCCTTGCATGCCAGTTTTGTGAGCGCTGATCTTCCCGAACACTGGAGAGTCCCCTGAGGATTTCTTTATGCCTGTGCTTTTCCAAGACACTGCAGAAATGCCTTGTGGCAGCATTACTGGGTAATTGCTGCCCATGGAAGGACTAGAGCCTGAAGATCCATAGGATTTCTGGTCATGCCTTGCTGTTTTGGAAGCATCTCTGTGCACTCATCAGTGAGAAGGAGCAAGGGCTGGTTCCTCTGTGGAGCATGTTCTGGCTGTGCTGTAAGGCCTTAGGAAGCCCAAAGGAGAGTGTGAAAGATGGGACAGAGGAGCTGGTAGGATGGACTTCATCTTTCCCAGTCATCTCTAATGCACATCATCCCCAACGCATCAGGGTGTACTGCTGAAGGGCAGGAGAATTGGCCACTTTCTGGACCAGGGACGGTGGATGGCAATGGGCTGCCGGTGGCTTGGAGCTGCTGTCTGTTTCTTTCGGGAGACAACAAAAACATCTTCTTTCTCCCAAATGAATGGGAAGCAGCACAGCTCAGGTTTCTTGTCCATCAGGAGCTGCAGGAGCAGGCTGTGAACCAAGGCTTCCTCTGTTTAGGGGAAAGTACACTTGCTTGGAAAATCACATCTCAGAAGCTCCAGGTACAGTTTAGTACATTTAGTTCTGGGGAAATGGAGACATGCAGTGCCTGGGACTGCTGCTCAGACCAGCTGTGATGGCAGCCACCACTGCTTGGTGGGTGGCAGCAACTCCTGTCCCATCCTTTTCCACATCCCAGCCTTGGCTGCTCCATCCAGTGCCCCCAGCTTGCCCAGTCCAGATAGCAGACAGGCTCCACAGTTGGTCCTTCTGTTGGATGAAGGCTTCAGAAAGCTTTGCTAGGACCATGGCTGGTCCTGTAAGGATCAACCCCTGCTCCTTGCCTATGCCTGCAGGGAACCTGCCATGCAAATACAAACTAGCTGCACCTCTTTTCCCCATCTCTCCTCAATGGGAGGTCTTGTGAACTGAGTCACCTCCAAGGTTCATCCCAGGCGGCCAGTGCAGGCAGCAGGGAGAGATTTCCCATGGACCATGCTGTCTTTGCTTTCTATTTATTTTAAAGTTTGGAGCCCTTTGATGTGTGCCTTTGGAGCTCAGATTCTGCCAGGAGGCTCAGAGCAGCCTGTGTAATTAGCCCAGAAAAATGCCGCTTTCATGTGGGTTGGGGGACCCAAGCAGAGAAGAGATTTCCAAGGGCTTTGTTCTGCTGCAGAGAAATGTTGTTCAGCCCTTGGTGGGTTTTGACAGAGCTCTTCTTACTCTTCCCTTTTTCTCCTACTGTGGGGTGGAGCTCGGGGTTTTGGCAGGGAAAGCACACGTGGCAAGCTACTGCTCTACGGGAGACGGGTCATTCGGTGCTGGGCTGGGGTTTGGGTATGTGGAGAAGCATCTTGTGCTTGAGAAAGGGATTAGCCAGACCTGTGCTCCAACTGGCCCAGGGGAAGAGAAAAAGCAACCTGGTTATTGCAGGATTGCTTCCCACAGTTTCAGTTTTCTTCCTTATTTGCCCTAAGAAGCATCCGAGGCCGGCGCTGCTCTCCCAAGCCCTGGTGTCCCTGCCTGCAGGTGTTGCTGCTGCACAGTGCACACCAAGGGTGTAAATCAGAGGGGAGTGATCCTTACTGGCGCTGAGTCTGTGCTCTCAGGTGTCTCTTGAGCCAGTGATTGCCAGGGATTGGGTGGTGGTGGAGGATGGTACGTCTGTGTTTACTGTCCTTCCGAGGTGGTGAGAACCACAGCAGTTGTGCCGTGACTCTGGGCATCCTTTCTTGCACCAGAGGTTTGCTAAAGCACAGAAGGCCCTTTGGGTTGCCTTGGCATGACAGGTTGCAGTTTTCAGCCTCACCTTTTACCAGCCTTTCCTTCTGCCCTTAAGTCAGCAGTGGCTGATCAGTGGTGAACAGGCCATATGCTTTCCTCCTCATTTTTGGTGAGAGTAAGGCACTTCTGACCTCACTGTGCTGCTGCATCCACTCAACCTTTCAGCCTCATGCATCATCCTGGATGGTCCTGAATGAGACCAAGAAGCATCTTCCTGTAGCTGCTGCTTTCCTGAGTGTGCTTTTGCCCCTTTCCTACCTATATTTTGAGGAAGGAAGGTGCATTACTTTTCACATCTCTTTTGGGACCCACCCACGTTGCAGCGGGAGCAGCAAAAATAGGCCAGAGATACTCTGGCAAGAAAGGTAGAGATATGTCCTCCTGCCCTGAGAGGTGGATGCATTGGCAAACTGGTTTTCAGGATCCTGAGGACTTGCTTTGGGAACATATATGTGTTGAGGTATGATGTGGGTGGGTAGGTGTGCTCTGATCTTTGCCATGTGATAAGATCTCCCCACTTTTAAAACAGCAAAGAGGCACAGAAATATTGAAAACTGAGCAGTGAATGGATTTTATCCCTCCTCCCCCCCCACCCAGCATTTTCTCCCTGGGTCTTAAAAACCCACAACAAGCAGCCCCAACCTACCTGACAAACCCAAAGCCAATGACATTTCTCCACAGACTAGGGCTGTGCCATCTGCTGCAGCCATGGGCAGAGGTCTTACCTTCTCCCTATTGTTTCTCATATATCTCTTGCTTAATTAAAGACCTTCTGCCATGTTTGTGCCTAGAAGGGAGCCATGGGGCTTCCCTGGGGAACCCCCTCCTCTTCCCAGATCTGATTCCTTCAGCTTTTACTTGGGGGTGAATGGATGCAGTGAAGCCCCCTGCTCATGGGGTCCCTGGCGCCTGCATGTACCTATAGGGTGTGGGTTATAGATGGGATTATGGTATTTAGATCACATTAATGAGCACACAGGAGAGTGAGGAAAATGGATCATTTATGGTTACGATCTGGCTACTGTCAAAATAGGGTGTTATTTTGACGGTTGCTTTGTCTTTGCTCTCCGAGCAATATGAAGGTAGTTTCTTAGCAACAAAACTGTGTTCGCAAACAACACCGGTGAAAAACAACCCCCCCCCCAGAAAAAAAGGAGGCGGCCTCCAGAGCACCACTCCCATGTGTCTCTTGGCCATGCCACGTCCCTTAATTAAGTGGAGAATGTCTTACTGGACAGCAGGGGTTTGTCTGTGGTCATGGTGTCATGCAAGCACTGCCCTGATCCCCACTGGAGTGGGTTTTTTGGAGTGATCACTGTTTTGTATATGGGTAAACCAAGGCAGTTTAGGATGAGTGTTATGGGGTGGTCTCTAGGTGACACGGGAGGGTTTCAGCTTCTGAGTGATGCTTGCCACATGGTAGCTGACAGGAGCTGTCTCGGACCTCTCTTGGCCAAGGTCTTCTCCAGGGTCTCGTCCCTGCATCTCAGATGGATCCCAGAAGGAGGGCGGGAGGGAGCTGCCTGCAAGCCATTTTGGCAGTGGTTCTGCCATGCAATTTGGAGTGTCTCTCCTTTGAAGGCGGCGCTGGGCCTGGTGTCTGTGCTGACGTTGGAGTCCATGAGAGCAAGCGGTTCCTCCAGCCAAGTATCTGCCAGGCTGTGTCGGGAGAACTTTTATCATTTCTGTCACAGACATCACAACTCGCTTGTCTTACCATACATCTTCCTAAATGTGACAGAATATTCAGCTGTTATTAATTGAATACTCTCTAATTTAACTGCTTAGCAGGAGGGAGAGCGACTGGTTTGTCTCAGCACTGAGAGCTGCTGTCGGGCACGCAGGCGGTTTTGGGGTGCGCAGAAGTGATTTGGGGAGTGAAACGGGGCTTTTTTTAATGTGCCTCCCTCCCCTGCCCCCCTGCCCTGCATGGGCCTGATCCTCATCCTGCCAGGGAAGGGCTCCAGCATCTGCTGTGGCTTCTGGTCCTGGGGCGTGTGGCCAAGCCCAGGCTGGAGATGCTTAGGGCATTGCTGCTTCATCCCATCCTGGCATTACCGTATGGAAATGGAGGGGAAGGGATATCCCAAGAGCATGGCCAGGAGCTGGTGATGCTCCCCGTGTGTCTGGGACAGAAGTGTGATATGGACTGCCTTGTCCCCATTTCCGTTCAGGAGATGGGAGGTGACACCTGCAGTGTGTAAATCCCTTCTTCTTCTCTGTGAGCTGCTGGGAGCAGAATTCAGCCCTTTCAGTGATCTCCTTGATAGAGTCACATGCTGATCACAGCCTGGCTATCCCCTCAGTCCCTGACAGATCCCAGTTATGACTTCAAATCTTCCTCGTCCTCCTCCTCCTTAATGTCCACATCCAGAAGCACCAGAGATGTCCCACATTCAGACTGCTTGTTATCGTAGGGTTGCTGAGAGGTTCTGATCCTTCAGAGGGTGTGGGAGGCATCCCTCCTTGCTCTCACCCGGGCAGCAGGCTGGTGTGGGACCATCCTCTCCAGCCACCCCAGCCTCGTGCCCGCTGGCACACACAGGTGCTCACATCTCCCTGCTCTCTCCCAGAAAGTTCAAAGCTTGGAGTCAAGTTTATTGTTTCTATCTCGTTTATTTTAAGTATAGTTTTACACTTTATTATATGCTGTGACATCTTAAATGGAGCCTGTCACTCTATCTTGACTACTGCTAGGGGCTACAGCCACTTACTGTGTCAGGCTTTTCGGCAGCCCTGATTAACGATATCAAAACGAGTGGATCCCGGCACAGGCACAAGCACGAAAATCAGGGGGTGATTTGCATACTCAAATTCTACAACGCATCGAAAGGCTACGGCCCGTGCAGGTATTGCAGACACAGCCTGTGGATGCACATTCCTGCTGCCACACATCCCTGCCTGTATGTGCTAGTAAGGGTCGTGCATGCCTAAGTCTATTTATTCAGTGTCTTCAGCCAAAAAGAAAAGCCTTGCCCTTTTCTCCCCGAGTTTTTTCATCTCCCTGGACAATATATCAATTAGGATAGCTAAATGGAATAATATTTTTTTTTCTCCTGAGCCTGTAGGGATATGTTGCAGAATTACCCAGGCAAATGCTTTTTTTTCCTGAAAGTAACATTTTGTTAGGTTAATTCATGCACTGGAGAAACAAACTTTCTGTTCTTCCAGTCCAATCTCCACTTACAAGTCAGGTTTTTGTAACCCTGTCATTGAAATGCGAGGTAGCCTACAGTAATTTGAATATTTCATTCTGCCGGCTGCTAATGCACTCTGCATTACAGATGGTACTTGCTCCATCCTTCTGGACTGGGTTCAATTATAAATGAAAGTAGGGAGCTGAGATTTGTCTTTTTGTCTGTGCTTAGTTGGAATAACACAATAAAGCTTGATGGGTAAGAATTCCTCAAGCTGCCTCTTCTTTGCCTGCGACGTCTCCGGTGTAGCTTTCTCCTCTTGATACCGGATCCCGCTTGCCTTTCAAGTTGAGCCTGGAGTATTTGGATTGGCAGTGGTGGGGTTTCTTGCAAGTTGTTTTTGGCTCGGTTGCAACGTGTCCCCTTTTTGGAAGCGCTCGGTTCAGTCCTCCTCTTTCTCTGTTTATTTACCAGGCTCTGCATCCCTTTTTGCATCCCAGGCCAGGAGTGGTGGTAGGAGAAGCCGGCTTGGGCTGAGGAAGGAGGGTGCCTCATGGCTTTCATGGTGATGGGGACACTGCTGGGATGGTGGGGACATCTTCCCTCTCAGTGTGTCCCTGTTGATGGGGTCAACAACCCGGTCTGCAGGCCGAGAAGAGCGATGGAGATGCAGGGCAGCCCTCCTCCATCCCAGGATTGCTTCCGTGGACTCTTCCTAAAGGCCCTGGGAATAGCAGGGCCCCTAGAGATCCAAAGAAAACATTTACCTCTGCTTTGTGATTAACAAAAAGGGGGATTGCAAGCCTCTAGCCCAGCTGCACGGGGGCTCTATATTACATACAGATGCCTTTTGCGAGCTCCTTCCCCATCCCTGGCCAGTAAAAGCAATATTGCCGAGGGAGTCAGAGGAGGTGAGGGCAGGGCTTTCAATTTGGTTTTACATTTACAAGGACCAGATGGCCTCGCTGGAGATGATCTTTGATCTGAGACGCAGCCGGAGTCGGGCAAAGATTTTTTTTTTTATTTTTTTTGCTCCCTTTTTAATCTCCTCTCTGGTTCTGGTGGGGGCCTCTCTCGTAGGAGCAGGGGAAGCTGTACGTCCATCTGTCTGGCCGGTGTGCCATGGGGCTGGGTGTCAGCCCTGCTCTGCCCCAGGGCACTGCCAACCTCTGGAGATGGGTGAGGTTGGTGGTAAAGCCCTGAGTGAGGTTGTCCGAGGTAGAAGGCAGAGCCGGATCCTGTTACACCATCGCCCTGTAGCACGGAAATTTGCGTCAACAGCCTCTTGCATGGAATATAATTAAACACACACAGGTGCCTTGAAACAGAAATGCCACTAATTGGTCCTTTTGAATTATTTTTCCCGTTTTCTCTGGTGTCTCGCACCCTTCCAGCAGCGCGGAGGTGCGGGGGTTCTCTCCTCCCATCTTGCCTTGCCAGTTTTGGGTTTCTTTCTTCCCCCCACGTGTTTTGAATGGAGCGGGAGCGAAGGCATCCGATCCTATTTCACAAGCGCTTGGACTCTTGCAGCACTCTCCCTCCTGTCCAAACAGATCGTTTACAGAAGGGGCCTCTATTTAAAGAAGGAACTGAACGTTCAGAGCTGTTTTCTGGCCTTAAAACGCTGCCGACCGGCTGTTGCCTTTCAAAGAGTCGGGCTTTGTCTGGCGCGCTCAAGGACCGGGTTTGACGCCAAGCTCAGCAGGTCGACACGGTGGTGCAAGGGACTGAGCATCGTGCAGAAAATGTGCTCGTTTGTTTGCCTGTGATCATCATATCGCAGCAAAGTTGGGTTCCAGATAGCATGTCTTAGCCACGGGAGCTTGATGGACTGCCTGGCCTTGGGCAAACATGACTCCTCTGTGGTGGTGTGAGTGGGAGAAGCTTGGAGACCAAGCAAATGGAGGAGGAGCATTCAGGTGGGTTTTGGTGGGATCTATGTCTGGCATGGAGAGAAATACCTAGAATCACAGAATCGTTTAAGTTGGAAAAGACCTTAAGATCATCGAGTCCAACCATTAAGCCAGCACTGCCAACTCCACCACTAAATGTCCTTAAGTGCCATATCTACACATCTTTTAAATACCTCCAGGGATGGTGACACCACCACTTCCCCTGTGCGTAAGCAAAGTCTGCAAGGAGTTAGAGGAAGAACATTTAGTTCTGGAGAGTTGTGGTACTTCTAAAGCATAGGGGTGACATGCATAAAGGCACCAGGGAGGCTGGCTCTGGGTCGGCCCTGGCGTGCCATCTGTAGCACTGAAAGCAGATGCCTGAAATTGTCCAGTGACCCAATATGTTGCATCTGAATGGTGACTGCAGTACACCACACAGGCTGTCTTCAAGTGAGCAGAAGAGTGACAAGGGCCATGCTCAGCTCTTGGACTGCATCAGGAGTTTGCTGCTAGAAATGGGAAGGTAGTTCTGGGCAGAGAGCAAGCGAGCATGCCCATAACGAGGAGATGGGGAGGTCCCTTGGCAGTGGAGGGGGAGGACATGGTCCTAGGACGCTTTGCAATGGGATCAGTTCCATCTCTGCCCCAGCTTTTGTAAAAATGTCTGTCATGTTCTGTGCTGCCCACTTTGTCAGAGAGAAAGGGAAGGCAAAAACTGTATTCTCTGCGACGGCTTGGCTCCGAGACTTGGAAAATCTCTCCTGTATTGCACAAGATCCCAAGTCTAGCCTGTGGCAAGGCCATCAGCTTGGCAACACAGCGGCAGCACTCTCAGATGTGTAATGGGCAATGGATACCTTCAGAGTATTTAGCAAACCTGAGACTTGAGTGGGACATTGCCATCTAACGAGCTCCAAGCCAGCTTTCCTTGGATGGAGTCTCACGGGTCATCTTTTTCGAAGGATGGCAGGGGAAGGGAATCTGAAATGCAGCTTTTCAGCTTGGGCTCCTGCCAGTCTTTTCTCACTTACAACTTCCATGCCTCAGCCACTTTGTGCATCGAACAGCCGTTCGCAGACGCAGCGTGTCCAGGGGAGATGACCTTTGGAGAGGGGAACAGGCTGGAAAGGCAGCTTGCTTCTGGGGGAAAACCTCTCTTTGTTTGTTCTCGGGTTTCAGGGCTTGGCCTGGGGCGGTAGAACTGGCACCCTTGTCCTCGGAGGAGCTCTGGAGGCCCCGGCTTCTCATTAACAGATTCAGCTCATTCAAAGGACCCACTTCTTTTCAGCAAGGAGAATTCATATGCAAAGCACCACGCAGATCCCAGCCCAACTGGCGTTCAGAAAAGGGGTTTATGGCTGGACCTGACCTGGGAGCAATCCCATCTTTTGTCTGCTGATTCGTTCCTGCAAGGCTTAGGGAGCCCCAAGTCCAGTCCATGCTCCAGGCTGGGATGCGTCTCCAGGCATGACTAACATCAGGTCCGAGCCATCTCCTGGGGTGGGGGCAATGACTTACTCTGTCTCTCAGTGACCATTTGTTCGCCTGGTGCTGCAGGGGGGACGTGGGTACATCACCCAAACTCTGCCAGGAGAAGGTGAGGTCCTGGCACAGGAGGTCGTGAAAGCACCAAGGCTTTTCTCCGTGATGTATGTTCTTCCCCCAGCCAGACTAGCCCGTGGTCAATCAGCTGGGTCACATCTTCTGCTTAAATTGGGCCCAGCAACAGGGCAGTGCTGAATCTCACTCTGCTTTCCTTTAACTCCTACCACTGCTGCTCTGAGCACCTGGAGTCTGGTCCTGGTCCTGGTGGGATGGAGGAGGCTGGGTGGCTGTATACAATCTCTGCCTTACAGTGTGGTCAGTGTGGCTGGAGAATCTGAGACAAGTTGTGGGTTTGCCTATGCAGATAAGGGATTGATTCCACTCCACGGCTGTAACTGGAGTCTGCTAATCCTGCCCTGCTTAGGAAAGGGAAAGCTGTTTTGTGAGATAAGCTGAGTGTGGGATTACTCCAGCCAGCTTCAGCATCACTCCCCAGCATCAGCCTGTTTCAGGGATGTGTGAGGTGCTCACTGGGATGAGAAGGGGATCTTTGTGCAGGCCAAAATTTATCCATGCTCTTCCAGGGACAAGTGCCAGTAGGACAGGGTTGAGCCCTTGTTGCTCGGAGTTTGACCCTGGGGTGATGGGTTGTTTGCAGAGTGTTAGTGGGCAAGGTAAAGCTGATCTGTCCAATTAGGTGGAGTTGTGAGGGTCTGCTGCTTCATAGGATGTGGAAAGGTGGGCTTTAAGCTGATGTGACTGGGCGGGAAGGAGGGTGTCCACTCCAGACACAATTTCAGGTGTGAAAATTACAGCTGGGAGTTTTGCTGCCAAAGCCAATGGGAGTTGACCACCAGCCTGCAGTGAAACATCCATGAGGAAATACGGCTTGTGGGGTCAGGACTGTAAAGAGAAAATTAGAAAATATTTAAATTTGATCCACAATGTTTTGGTCAACCGTAATGTGGCAATAACTGGGCATGTGGGGCCACTGTCAGAAGTTTCCATACCAGGCTCAGTTACTAGCCATGAGCTAAACTGGTCGGCAGGAGCAGGATACAGGGAAGGACTGTAAAGACGAACTCATCTGTGTTGATTCAGCTTCCCCACGGAGTCACATTTCACGGAGAATCTGTTTTTCAGTCATCACAGCAACACTGTGCCTTATTTTTGTGGCTATTTTAAATCATTGTCCAGCTTGGGGCGGGTATTCTTTTTCACCCCAGCATGTTAGTAATAATTTTCCAGACCTTTTGATCATTTTGCTGCCAAACCCTCACCCGCTATGGCAGCCCGTTTGACATTTGGGATGGGGTTAGGAAAAAACTGGTGCAGATTCTCTGCCAGCACTGTGAAATAAGCGTCTCTCTTCTGCAGCTTCCATGGCACATGCAAACTGCGTCCTCCTGAAGTGATGGAGAGATGCTGCTGGGAGCTGAGAAACTTTTTGACATGTGATAAATTCCCTTCTCCTGTTTCTCACACCCCGGAATTAAGGTTTGAGGGTAATTCAACTTTTTTGCCTTTTTTTTAATTTGTGTTGGATTCAGCAAATAATTTGGACACCTCCACCCCAGAAAGACGAGAAGTTACTGTTTTTTAAAACAGTGTGATTGGTTTGAAATTGACACAAATTTTTATTTGAAGAAAAAAAAGAAGGGAGGGGGGGCAAAATGATAGCATGGAGTGGGAAGAGATTTCATTTTTTATTTAGGAAGTGGTTTTGATTGATCTGAATTTGGTTTGCGATGCAAGTTCCCAAACTGGTGGTGGGTAGGAGGGAGCTGGGGGAAGTGACTACCCTGAGTATCTGATGCTTGTGCTGTTGGTCATGGCCTTGGCTGGGTCATCATTTGGGCTCATTGGTCACGGCTGGAGTTGCCCTCTGAGGCTACATGGACCACTACTCTGAACTTACATGATTTGCTCCCATCTCTGTGGGAATACCTTATCACAGTTTTACAGACTCAAGAAACACTTCTCCACCCTTAAAAGCATCTCTCACAAAATAGTTTAAGTGCTCAGTTTCCAAAGAGCCCTGAAAGGCACTCCTGTGTTGGGAGAGGAGGTGGGTATGCGATGGTCCAGGGTGGCTTTGTAGTGCTTCTAGGTACAAGCCTCTTTCTTCATTTGTTGCTGGGATTTTTGGTTTGTTTCATGGCTTTAGACTGTGAAAACTGGTGGCAGAAATGGCCCATCAGTTTCACAGAGTTCCTTCTTTTTCTGGGAAATAGATGCACAAAAAGCCATTTTGCCAGCTGAATTTTTCCATGCCTCATCTCACGGCAGCCTGTTTTGGAAAATCTGAGCGAAAATCTGTTCATCCATTTGTAAGTTCTGGAAAGGTTGGAGTAAGGAGGGGAACTTTAATGTCAGTTGTAAGAAAAAAATATGAGCTTCTCTTAATTCCTTCTCCCTTGGAGGGTGTGTATTAGTGTATTTAGAAATTCCAGCTTCTATTCATGTTGAAAATAGGTATTCTCATTTTAATGTTGATTTTTCTCAGTGACTTTATGTGAACATGTTGAATAGATCCAAACAAGGTTTAAATCCCTGTGATTAGTTAACATTAAAGTGCTCCACCTTGGTTACCAAAGACTGTGATTCCCGTTTGGGATGTACACCGTGTACCTTGCCGAGAAGGCATTTATATTGCTGTGTCATGCGGACCCTTGAGCTGGCAGTGTGAAAACTCACCTCGAGGTGCTTTAGCATCCTCCACAAAGCTCTGAGATTGTATTTTGACAAATAGGCAACTTCATGTTTAATGAGAGTACTGGTGGTGAGGTGCTGGCACAGGTTGCCCAGAGAAGCTGTGGATGCCCCATCCCTGGAAGTGTTCAAGGCCAGGTTGGATGGGGCTTTGAGCAACCTGGTCTAATGGAAGGTGTCCGTGTCTGTGGTAGGGGTTTGGAATGAGGTTGATTTTTAAGGTCCCTTCCAACCCAAACCATTCTAGGATTCTGTGATAATATCCAAGACACTGGATTTTCCTTGGTGTGGGGGATTTGCTGTTGCAGAAGAAAGTAGGCTGCAAACATGCTCGCATTGGAGAAAACCCTAGAGTTTAGATAAGTGTGTGGAGTCCAGGGGCCTTTGGGCACACAGGTTTGGGAAGAGCAGCTCAAGCCCATGACACCATGGGTGAACCAAAGAAGCAAACCCCAAGTGTTCCAATTTGGTTGCAGCTACATATACAAATACAAGGAGGATGCAGCCAGCCAACTGCAAGCCACTGAAGGTGTAACTGTCCTCAAACATGAGGCAGGTGGGAGTATTCTTGTCCTAAATTCAGTGCTGCTGATCTTCAGTATTCACAGACGTGGTCTCAGGCTCCAGGAATATTGAGATAGGCTCAAAATAAGGTAATGAGTTACTGGTTTTTGTTAGGAGGGACACTTGCTGGCATCCGGCCGTCCCTGTGTTCACTGGCTGTTGTTTTAGACCTGGAGGTGTAAAAACATGTTTAACAAAAACATTTTCCAGTGAGTTTGTGTGGCTCCTGAGGCTCGGTCTCCCCAGGCAAATGTTGCCCATGGTGACTAAATTGCAAAAGGTTGGAAGAGGGCTGATGTTCCAGGTGTGCTTCAAAGCCAAACTGGGCACCCTGTGCAGCAGTTTTGGGGTTCCCAGGGAGGAGTTGCCATGGCTTCCTTGTCTGCACCACCCTGCAGGGGCACCCGGTGGTCCAGGAAAGGATTTGGGCTACACCTTGAGATTCGGGTTAGGTGTCATATGAGTGGCTTGGTGGGGAAGGAGGCACCTCACCCCACTTGTGGCTGTGTGAGAGGACAGTGAGAGCAGCTCTACCAGTGCCCGGCATCTCTGGTTTCCCCATGGGAAGGTCACACCAAAAGCCAGCTCAGCCCAATAGGGGAACTGTCTTGTCTGCCTCTCCTGCAACTCAGTTGTTGGGTGGGTTGTTTCCACCCCCCTCCAGTACATCTTAGGCACAGTGGAGGCAGGAAAGAAAACCCTTCTGAAAATCACAACGTAATTACTCCCATCTGCTCCGGCACTGCTTCCCATTTCTGCCTGCCAGGATGCTTGTCTCCGATGCTAAGTAGCACATTATTTTCGATAAGTTGCAATCATTTACTTGAAATCTCCTTCTCCTTTAAAATGTCCCCCTGGAAAGGCAATTCAGCAAGTTGGGAATGGGCAGAAACAACCATGAGAGAACTCCTTCAAAAGCAGCCCAGCTCAGGTGGGAGGGTGAGCGCTCCTCCCAAACTCCTTAAAACCACCCAGCAGGTTTCTTTGTAGGGTGGGTTTGTTTAAATGCCCCGCTGCTGGGTCCAGCCCTTGGCTGGGGGTGTCAGCAAATGGGGCTGCAGAGGAACTGCCAGCTCATGTCATTATCAGGAATCTTAACCAGGCAGTTATTTCATAGCAGAAGTTATTTCATAGCATAGTTATTTCAACCAGCAGAAATTTCATAGGACTGTGCTTCTGACTGCTGAAGTGAGCAGACAACAGCCACACCAGCTCTGGGGAACCTCTTCCTCCATTGTCACAACCTTGATTGGCATTTACTGCGTCTTCTTCTTCCAAGATGTCCCCCCTGCATCCCTGAAGAGGCTGTTCCCACTGCTCCACCTTGCCTTAGCCTCCTCCAGTGTCTTCTACTTGGTCTTTGGCTTCCACCCCAGTAGTCCTGGCTGGCACCTGACTGGGGATGAGCACGCACACTTGCAGCCACACCCAAGGGGAGACCTAAGGGTGAGGACTGGTGGGAACTGTGGTAGCACCTCAACCTGCAGCCTCTTCTGACAGCATATATGCCCTGCTGGGAGACTGGCTGGGACAGCCCCCTGTTTCCCACATCAGCTCAGCTTGAGGACACTGACCACAGTAGGAGAAATTGCCCTTTCGAGAAGGTGGAACTTGAAGGTTTAAGCATCCTTTTCTGAGGATACTGACTTTTCTAAGTTTTCACTGTTAAACCACAGTCTCCTGCTATGATTCTGCCATCACCCTCAACATGTTTGATTGCCTTTGTAGTGTAGCTCTTCCAGTGTTGCCTGCACACCTCTAATCCGGGGAGTTTGGGAAGAGTGGGGAGCAAAGAGTTCCTAAGTGGAAGCATTTCGGCTTGGCCTTGGAGAAGGGAGGTGTCTGTGTGTTCTCGGCTCCTGTGCCTTTCAGATTCCTTTGGAAAAATGCTCCCAGGAAAATGGAGCAAGTAAGGAAGGGGATGGTGGCGTGGAGGACCAGAGGAATTTGGTACCCTCCTTTGTGGATTTCTTAGGTGTCTCCACAGCCCCAGGCCATCCCCAAGGTGCTGGGGGCACCATTCCATTCCAAAGGCGTCTGGCAAGGGCTGTTGCTCCTGTCCCATGCCCCCACTCTGGCTGCCCCTCAGGATGTGTGGCTGCCCCACCACCCCCACCACATGGGGACACCAGGCACAGGTGCTGTGGTGTGGGGACACACACGTGGCTGCCCAGATCATGTAAGCATGGAGCTGGAGCAGCTGCTCCTTGGAGATGTTGGAGGAAGCAGCTTGGAGCATGTGGAAGCTTTGGTGACTCAATGCAGTTTCCATCCCATGTCCCCGAATTGCAGGACAGGCAAGGAGCCAGGGAGCTATTTCTGTGTCTGTCTTCTCACCTGCTTCTCCGAGGTCAGTCCTGCTGCCACTTCCCTGTGTCCTGCACTGCAGCCACAGCACCGTCCCAGGATTAGGACTTGTTGATGTCCTCTGAACCCCGGGGCTGGGATACCTTCCTCGAGAGGGAGAAGGAGCGAGTGTGTGAGCTGGGAGCCATTTCCCAGCTGCTGGAGCAGGTCTCTGTGACCCTGGTGGCATCCAAGACCGGACCGCAGGCTGGTGGCTCGATGGTCCCCAGCTGCTCCCACTGCTGCCATGGGAGGTGGTGACCCTGTGACAGCCACACTCCCCCGTTCCACTCCACCATCAGCCAGGCGGTGCAAGCGCGGACACGCGGCTTGGGTTTGCTTTTAAAATGCACCCACACACACATAAAAAACATACACACATATATTTGTGTGTGTGCATATGTATATATTTACACAGAAAAATGCATTTTGATCAGGGGGGGACCTGGGTGAGGGCCGAGCACCATCTAGTGGCTTGTGCTGCAGCTCCGGGGGCTGCGGAGCCAGCAGGAAAGCGGCCAAGGACAGAAAGTCTTGCATGAATTTTCCTCCCCCCGGCTGCCAGTCGCTATCTTTCTTTTTGTTCTTCCTTTTTTTTCCTCCTTTTCTTTAATCAGGAGCAGCAAATGGCTGGTCCTGGGGATGCCTGGATGCCTACGTGCCCGTGGCCCCTTGGACCACTAAGGATCATTCTGCTTAATTTATTCCGGTTTAATTTGGTGAGAGAGAAGGGTTCTTTCACCGCCAGTTGCCCAGGCAATACAGATCGAGTGCTGCCTGTACCAGCTCACCCTGAGCCCCCCAGCCAGCAGAGCCACATCCCATCAGGGGCACTTTGGGGGCTGAGAGCTGCCAAGGAGCCCAGCAATCCGGGCATCCTGGCAGGAGGTGTGTTGTAACCAGGGACAGCACCGGGAAGATGAAAAAGGAGCTTTTAAATAATCATTTTGTCTTCTCCTCGGCTGAGCACAGCCTTCCAGGGATAAATAGGCAGCATCAGTCCTGCTTAGACACATTGGCCTTTCCATTTATTTATTCCCATGCCTTATTTCAGCCGAACAGCCAAGAGCAGGCTGGCTCCACACGGTCCCCAGCTGGGTTCAGGTCTCTGCTGTGGGGACACACATCCCTCCATCGGATGCTGGGAATGCACCCACCCAGCAGGTGCTGGTCTGTGCATGTGGCACAGGAAGAAAGCTCACGGGAATATACAGTGCTTTTCATCAGGAAGCAGCTCTCTAAACATAAACTAATTAATCACTCGTGCCTACCTGTCAGGTCAATGATTCCTGAAATTTTTAATCTAAAAATATTTCCCTTTTGAAATCCAGATGCGCCTGTTTTGGCAACTCTGCTTTTGATTTGTTTATTTGAGAGTTTTTTTAATTTTTTATTTTTAACCTGTGTTGCTTTCTTTTTGTATTTGGGCTTTTGATGTGCTTTAATTTACTGCTTTTTTTTTTTGTTCTGGAAGAATAGGAATTTATTCTCTCATATTTTCATCGCAGATTTCTCTCCCTGCTGTAGCCTGTCACGTTCCCTCTTCTCTTTTTAAGGAATTTGGCTACTTTTACCTCTTATTTTAGTTTGAAGTCTGGACCGCAGACCCCAAACCATTTTCTTGATGAAATTTGTCCTCTCCCTTTGGATTTATTCATCGTGGCTGGGTGCCAGAGGTGCCATGGGAAGCCTCCCATGGCGGGGGGAGATGCCGGTCCTGTCTCCTCAGGGCTCGGCAACTGGCACTCTGGCTCCAAATTTGGCACTGTGCCCCCATTCCTCCATATAGAAACGATCCTCCCTAGCGTGGAATTATTTATTATTAGCTCATCTTACTTGTTTTAGTCTTCTTTGGCTTTTTTCTGTCTTTTCTTTCCCCCTGATCTTCCCACCTTTGTTGACAGCGAATATTTTAGTCCCAGAAATGCCAATAAATGCATGAATGAATAAATGAATGAAATTGATGAATAAAATGTCCCAAACCCAGTAATTTCAGTAGACTTTGAGGCTTTTAAAAAAAATAAAAATCTCTTTTTAGTCTTAGCTAAACCTCTTAACAGGATCTTTTACTTAGATTTTATACTGATAATAGCTCTATCTTTAACTTCTTTCGGAGTGAGGAAAACCATAGTCTGTGGTTGTCGGGGTTTTTTAGCTGCTCTGTTTTTACATGGAGCTGTCAACTGATTTTCCACTGCTTTTTTTTTTTTTTTTTTTTTTAAATGACAGGGAGACTCACTTGCTCTTGTTTGTGCCATGGATTGGGGGGGTCAAATTCATCTCGGGTGTAAGCAGCACGGCTTCATCAAAATCCATGCAATGTTTCCCAGCCCTGGATGTACAAGGAGTGTGTGTGCTCAGGGCAGGGGGGAGGTGTGTTTACAAAGTGCTTGGAGCTCCTGTGTCAGATGAGATGGGGAAACACAATTTATTTCTCTTAGAAAAATGCTATTTTGTTCACTCATCAAGGATTTTTTTTATTTATTTCATTTATTTTGAAGCTCTGTGTGTGTGCATGTGGAAATCTCAAGTTTTCCTTCTGTTTTCAAACACAGATCATGAAGGGGTATATGGAGGGGGGGCATATAAGGCATCTCCATCCTTCAGACTTGGGACACTCCAAGCAGTTGAGTTGCTCCCAAGTTGTTTTTCCAGGAAAATTCTCTCAGGAGAAGAACTTTTAGTTGGAGCAGTAATTGAAACAGGGAGTACAAAGAAGGGAGGAAAATTCTCTCCTTGGAAAGTTGCTCTGGAAGGGCTAATTTATTCTTGCTCCTGTTCTCAGCGTGGTTTAGACTTCAGTGGAACGTCTGGATTCTTAAAAAAAAAGGCATTTTCCAAAGAATAAAATTGTTTCATACATTTTTTGCGTGTGCTCCCACTGCGTGGCTAAAAGCATGGCCTTCAAGCCCTCTCTGTCTGTATTTAACAATGAGGAAACCGAGGCACCGTCAGCCCTGGGCTCTGTGTGTCTTTCTCTGCCATCTGGGCTTGATGTAAATGACATGTTGGGTGACATGAGAGGACCCCTGAGCAAGATGAGATCAGGGTTGGAGACTCCTAACTTCCCATCCCATGCCTGAGTCGGGATATGGTCCCTATCCCTTCTGGCAGCAAGAACGGGTACATTTATTGTGGTTTTTTTGATCGGTGTTGCTGCTTTTGCTGCCTGTTTGACCAGAAAGTGTGGCTTTCTGGGTTAGGTCTGAGGTGGGCTTGCTGCCAGTTCTGCCCTACTTCTTTCCTGTGGGAAAGAGGGGAAGGGGTAGGAAGGGGAGCAGGGAGCTGGAGTGCCCCTGGGAGCCAGGTGGCTGTGCGTGGTGAGGAGTACCTGGAGCAGCGTGCCTGTTGGGTTGCCGTGTGGAAAGGAAGAAAAGCCCTGTTGATGGTCTAACTCTGGATGAGCATCCCCTTCCCTGAATTAAGTCCTCTCCCCATTGTCTCCGGCAGTGCTGAGCATCAGGGGAGCACAGGAAGAGGAGCCCACGGACCCCCAGCTGATGCGATTAGACAACATGCTCCTGGCCGAGGGGGTAGCGGGCCCCGAAAAAGGAGGTGGCTCAGCCGCTGCCGCCGCCGCCGCTGCTGCATCAGGAGGGGCCGGCTCCGACAACTCGGTGGAGCACTCTGACTACAGAGCCAAACTCTCCCAGATCCGACAGATCTACCACACGGAGCTGGAGAAGTATGAACAGGTAACAGGCTCCTTCGAGGCGGAGGGGTGGTGGGAGCAGGAGCCAGAGTGGGAGAGCCACTCCTTGGTGGCGGCACGGTGGTGTGGATGAGCACAGCCTGGATCGCTACTGACATCTATTGTTAGGAGAGTATGGGCAAATGCAAGGAGGTGTTGGAGTGAAAACATGCTTTGGTTAGGGCTGGGAGGGTTGGGGGTTTTATGCTGGGATGTGGTATGAGAATACACTCAGCATGCATTGCCCCTTCGTTGCTTTTCGCTCCTCTCCCAAAATCTTGCCCAAAATTGGCCCTATGAAGGAGGAACCCTCTTTGGCATGCCGGCCTCTGTCACAACAGTTTTCCAAGCAAGACTTGAATCAAATTCTTCCTTGAACGTATTTTCTGCTTGAAAAGCTCTTTTTCCAGAACAGAATTTCTTTTTTTCTTGCGGAAAATTATTCTTAGAAAAAGAAAAACTATTTGGGTCATAAAGACAGCTATTGGTAACACTGACAATTGCATGAAGAGCTTCACAGACCAGCGCTCAGAACCAGTTTCTTTCATATGCTTGCAGATGTTTTGCAGACCTCTCTTCACCACTGCCCTTGTGGTTACTATCCAGAGGTTGTGGTTTATGGAGTGTGAGCAACAAGGCATCCCTCTTTTTTGGGTGCAGGACGGGCTCCACAGCAAGGAGCCAGGCAGGGTTTCAGGTCTCTAGTTTAGAGCCAGCCTAGCCCCCATTTTACCCAGCTAACTGGATGTGTGGTGGGGCTGGAGGATATCTCACCCCCTGAGGTGCCACCCTGGCCAAGCTGAGGTACATTAGGTGGGTGCCCCTGGGTTGGAGCTGGAGTCAGGATGTTCAGGTGGGGCTGTGGTGTTGGAGAAGCCAAGCACCATCATGCCTTGAAAGGCATTTTGGCAGAATATTCGACGAGGCAGAGAGCAGGCAGAAGGCTGGTTGGAAGGATGACCTTTGGTGGCTCTCCTCAGCCCTTGCTGTCACTCCCTCAAGGCATGGAGAAGGGTTGTGCAACAAGAGGGAGCCTCAGCCATTTCACATGGGTGAGAGTGGAGAGCATGTCAGGGCTCATCTTTCAGGCCCCAGGCTGAAGAGGGAGAGAAAGACCTCATGTCCTCTGCTACCCAAGTCCAAGGAGAGACCCTTGGCACAGAGAGGGAGAGGCTTCAGGGGCAGACTTTCTGCTCGTTCCTCCCCTTGGGTGGGAATTTTGTTTATTTGCCATTCTGATTCTGTTTTGGCATTATTTTTGCTCCCCAAAGGGCCTCCCAGGTGAGAGAAGTCTTTACCTAGCCCTGCAGGGTGAGATGGGCCAGATCTTTCCTTCTTACAACCCACTGACAAGGGTTGGTTTTGCCACCATGTTGCTTTACAAACAGATGTGCCAGTCCACATCTCTGGTGTCATCACCTGCAGTGCTGCAAAACCAGGGCTCAGGGTTTCTCAATCTCCATCCCCTCTCTCAATACCTGGCTTCCCACAGTGTCTGGCTGCTGCCGGGACAGCACAGCCCTCAGTGGTGATACTGCCCTTAATGCTCTTTTTTTCATGCCTAGAGGAGATGGTCTGAAATTGCTTAGGTCTCTGGGAGCAAAGAGACACCTGGCTGAGAGCTCTTGTAGCCAGTACTCATCCCAGGAGATGGGAGCCTTCAGCTGAGGCTGGGGATGGGCAATTGGAGGGGCTCTGCTGGTCTCAGGGATGTCTCCTTGTTGGATCTGAGCTGTGATGGGGATTCAGCTTAGAAGGATGGAGGGAGGCATTGTAAGTCAAGCCCATGTCACCTGTCCACAATGCCAGTACTTGTTTCGCCTGCTAGCCCCTTTTTCCCCGTCATGGGATGGGAACAGGGAACACCATCCCCAGAGCATCTGCCTGTGTCCCAGGAGCCCCAAAGGCTTCTCCAAACATCAGTGTCCAACTCCTGCCCTCAACCTGTTTTTTGGGGTTTAGTTCTGGGAATCAGAGAATCCCATGAGGTGCTTGTGCAGATGAAAGAGAGAGCAATGAAGTGGCCTTCATCTGGCCTTAAAATTCCTGCCTTGTCCCCTGGCTGCTCTCACTGCCCTGTCCTCACAGCACAGCATAGGGACAGCAGGAGCAGCCAGACAGTGCTGTGCCAGCAGCAAACTAATTGGGATTGTTACCTGCTTGCCCTTGCTTGTCAGGGCTCCTGCCTCACTCAGGCTTTAATTATTATCATTATTTACTTCTTATCTGATGTGCCAAGAGTGCGGAGCAGGGCTGTGTCTCTCTGGGACCTGCGCCTGTGAAGCACAGGGGGCTCTGCAGGTCTTGTGGTGAGGCTGTAGGAGGAGGGACAGTGGGTCAAAAGGTTCATGGTCCTCCATGGATAAATCTATAACTCCTCCAGTCACAACCAGAAAATCTGTGGCTGGGACTTCTTCATGCTTTACATGAATCCTAGGGTTTTACCTCTCCCAGCTCCACCTGTGATCCCCCTGAGAGCAAAGAAATCAGCTCCTGCCTTTCCCGCGGTGTTTGTTGGGAGTCTCATATTCTTTGTGTGGGGATGAGACCCTTTCAGAAGGATTTGTAATGAGGAGTTAGGACTTGTTTTTGCTTAGGAAGCCTTTCCTGCCTAAGATTACTTTTCTCATAAATAGTTGGATGTTTTATTTTCCCTTCTCCTTTTGCATACCATAGAAAAGCTGCAGTCTCTCTCTGGTCTGGGGAGAGATAAATCCTCACAGTGATGCAGGCCATGACAGCAGTGAGCCTGAGGGAGGGAGGCCAGAGGTGATGATAAAGCCCAGGATCCAACAGGAGGTTTGCCTTTTCCCAGGCCTCGTGCTTTGGAAGCACAGCTAGTTTTGCTTTGTAAGTTTTTTAGTATTCCTGCCTTCGAATAAACCTTTTTGAATTCTTCCCGCTTGCTTGGCATTTTTGGGGGGATACCTGCATATGTCTTACTTTACATCTGCTTGGCAGACAAGGGAAATTTCTCTCTCCCCCAAGTGCCAGCACACTCTTAGTCTGGGTTTGCCCTGAAAAGCCCCATCCACTGAGGTGTCCACTTGGGTTCACCTCCTTAGCAGTGCTGTCTCTGTCCCATCCTCGACGCCATCGAATGACCTTCCGATCCTGGGGTTTCTTTTGCTTTTCTTGCCATCCCAGGCATGCAATGAATTCACCACCCACGTGATGAACCTGCTGCGTGAGCAGAGCCGGACCCGCCCCATCTCGCCGAAGGAGATCGAGCGGATGGTGAGCATCATCCACCGCAAGTTCAGCTCCATCCAGATGCAGCTGAAGCAGAGCACGTGTGAAGCCGTCATGATCCTGCGCTCCCGATTTCTGGACGCACGGTGAGTTCATCCCACCAAAACTTTGTCCCCACCCACCGCTCAGTGTTGTTGAGGCTTTGGAGAGGTGTTCTGAGGTTCTGGAGTGAATTCAGGTCCTCATGAAGGGCCACGACTCCTGGTCTTGAGCCACAGAAGTTTTTTACCTTCCTTATCCCTTAGTTGTCTGTGGCTCAGCAGGAGAGGGGTACAGCAATTTGAGACATCCAAGCCTCTGTCTCGAGGAGGCTTCCCACTGTACCTTGAGAATTGCATCTCCTGGTTTTGCTGTGACAGAAGGAAGTTTTGTGGCATCTTGCAGCAAATGTCTGCAATGAAAATGTGCACTTCAGTTAGGGATGAAAGCTCATCCTCTAGGCCGTCCTGTCCCCTATAGATTCCTAATCTTTTCCTACTGTTTTCCATTGTCCCAGATTTTTGATTTGCTGTAAAATTACTTCATTTCCCAAGCTAGTTATGTGCAGACTGTGGCTTGGGCTTCAGCTTGCAACAGGGAGAAGAGGCAGCTACACTGGGGGTACAAGGAAAGAGGTGGCAGACAGATAATGCCTATGTGTAAATAGAACAGGCTTCCCCAAGGATGTATCCAGCGCTGCTTCCTCAGCACAGAGCATTGCAGAGTAGCAGTGATGTCTTTGGCCACGACAGCCAGGTGTCGGGAGTCACCCTCCCAGGCAGAGGAGCTGGATGCCAGTTTCCAGACTCTTCTTTGAGCTGGAGGATACAGTGATAATTTGAGATGGAGAATTACTTGCTTTGAAAGGTGCTGAGAGAGGAGTCACCAGCAAGGTGCAGAGAAGAAACTTCCTGGCCATGAAGTATTGCACTCCATACTCCCAGGAGGAGGGGAAGGAGAGAGGGAAGTGGGAAAGTCAGAATATCTCAAATTGCATTCCTGTTTTTGTATCCATGACACTGATTCCCTTTCCTTTTCCTTCTATTTCCCCCTCTTTCTTCATGTGAAGGCGGAAGAGACGGAACTTCAACAAGCAGGCTACGGAAATCCTGAATGAGTATTTCTATTCCCATCTCAGCAACCCTTACCCCAGTGAGGAAGCCAAAGAAGAGCTAGCCAAGAAATGCGGCATCACAGTCTCACAGGTGAGAGAGATCAAAGACTGTATTAATGGGACACACCTCAGCATGGTGAAGGGCATTCCAGACCTCAGACAAGTCAGTCACATCCCAGTGTTGAGTATTTAATTACTAAATGAATTTAGTACAAGTTAGTGAGAGTGGATGGGAGAGCAGATGGCATTTGCAGGTTGAAACCATGGATGGAAAAAGAGAGTTTGGGAGAGGGTTTAGAAGGGATGAAGACTTCACAGAGTGATGGCTTCACGTGCAGCCAAGGTGTTAACAGCACAGAAACTCTCTGTGGTTCCACCTAAAGAGGCAGAGTCTTCTCCTCAAGGAATTAGTGCTGGGCTGCCTTGCAAGAAGAGCTTGTTTGAACTGAAAGTCCAATCTTCAAGACAATGGATTAAAAGCAGGAGGAAGAGTTGTGCAGATTTTGCTTGATAAGGTAGAATGGACAAGTCCTGGTGGGAAGAATCTGGGTCAGACAGGCTAATGGTTATAGTTTGTGCTCAAGGAGGGTGGGCTTTCTCAGGGTCATTTCTCTCTTTTGCTGCAGAACATGACTTGCTTGTCCCTCAAAAAAGGGTGGTCGGTAAAGACAAACTGAATTATTTCCATATGGTCAAGGCAGCCAGATAGTTTCTGGAGTCTGTAGCTTTGACCTCAGAGCTGCTTGGGTTTGTGAGGAATGCAGTCAGTCCTTGAAGTGCCATACATTGCTCAGGCCTGCCCTTCTTTATTCCCTCTTATTTTGGAGAAAGCTGTATGATTGAGAGCCAGTCTTTGTGGCCTCTGGTAGGCTTGTCCTCGTGTGAGCTTAGTGGTCCCTCTAGGCTCCCACTGCATTCCCTGTCTTGGGCCACTTCCCAGCCCCAGGCACGTGCCTGCTCGTCGCTTGAGTAAACTGAAGACAGCAGTAGCATCTGGTGTCCTTGTGAGAGCATGTCTGCCTTCAGCAGGAGCAACAGCATCCAAGGGTAGGTGTCATCACTGTGTTGAATGCCTGCTGAGTGACTCCAGTTGCCTCCCCTGGGTCAACAAGACCCAAGCATTGATTCTTCCCAGAGTTACCTATGAGAGACAGCACATACTGGCTTAAGTAAAGCTCCAGGTGTCCTGATGTTTCCTCTCTCACTTCTAATTCATCTGTTCACACTTGCAACTTTTCCCTTCAAAGACAAAATGCCCAGGAGACATTTTGCACTTAGGATGTTTTTTTGACCATATCAAGGCTGCTTTGTGCCTGTCTCCAGGATCTCCGTCCTTTCTTTGTCCAGAGAACACAGAAACAAACACACATCCGGATTTGGTTTTGATGGGACTAAGTGAGAACATGGGCCACGTGAATTTGTGCAGGTCACAAGTAGAGTTGATCTGAACCCAAAGGCTGACCAGCCCACACAAGTTCTTTGCTTCAGAAGTTTTAAGATGAAGATTGATTGTGGAGTCCATTTATCCAATCATCCTGCCCTGTGATACTCAGAGTTCACCCACTGGCTCTAGCATTTGAAGCCAGAAGAGCTGTGGTAGAGAGATAGGTACGTGGGAAGATCGCAAAGGAGCAGATAGATTGTTGTTAGTGAGAAAGGTGGGCCAGGAGGTGAAATGGAGCTCCTTGCAAACAGCACCTGCTCCTGGTGCCATCCAAATGTTCTCTCCCAGATCTGTGTTGAGTGCTGATCTGAGTCTCTGCGAGTTACATTTTCCTCTCTTACTCTGCAGCAGCATGGGGTTGGATACAAACCCATGGGGTTGGGCAAACACAGTGGAATCATCTTCCACCCCTTTCCAAGGGATGCTTGTTTCCTGGGACTAAAGGAAGGTTTTAGGATGAGCCCTGTGCTGTCTCTCCAACCTTCCACTGAAGTTCCCAGTTTATGTGGTGGCTCCTGCTAAACGTTGCAAAGCTGAGCTCGGCTGGACGAAGAACATCCAGTTCTGGTATTGTGCACTGATTTCACTCAGATGGATCAAATAAGAACTTCAGTGATACCAAGGCAATTTTATGTGTCAGCCAGGCCCCAAACAATTTGCTGGGTATTCTCCCTGAAAGCCATGCTGGCTTTTCCAAAGGGAGAACGGGCATCTGGGAATCAGGGCATCTGTCCCATCAAAGGAATACTGAGAGGAGGCAAAAAAAAAAGTTCCAGAATGACACATACAGCTTTTTTGAATCCATCTTATATTTTCATGGGGTGGGTCTAGTGGTTCCTGTGGAGCATCCCATCCCCTTAGGTGGACATAGAGGAACCAGATATATCCACCCAAACCCAGTGCTCCCAAGGCAGTCCCATCACCTTTCCTGGGCTCGATGGTGCACACATGGCGCTTCCTTCCATGGCTAGGAAGACTGGGAGGGAGTAAAAGAATATGCACTACTTAACCTGAACTAATCCACCTTCCTCACCCAGGTGATCTTGCCAGAACCTAAATGTTAATGTCTTTGTCTTCTCTTAAACTCGCTCTAGGTATCAAACTGGTTTGGAAATAAGAGAATCCGGTACAAGAAGAACATAGGTAAATTTCAAGAGGAAGCCAATATTTATGCTGCCAAAACGGCTGTCACGGCTACCAATGTGTCAGCCCATGGAAGCCAGGCTAACTCACCCTCAACTCCCAATTCAGCTGGTTAGTTTTTATTTTTCTTTTATTTTGGGTCGTTAGTGTTCGGGTTTTTGTTTGTTCTCCCCCTCCCTCTAATCTCCCTCTCATTTTCTCCTTTTGGTTATTTCAGCTTTTATTTTCTGGATCTGGTTTGCTCACTTTTGTGGTCTTTAAAAAAATGAAAAAGAGAAATGGGCTTGGTTTTGGGGGTTCTTTTGTGGGGGATACTTTATTTTGTCTTTTTCCCCCTCCTCTTTTCTCAGTTTCTTCCTCTTTCCATTTCCTGTTCTGTTTTTCATTGGAAAAAGGATGTGATTGGACTTTGTGACTATGTTGGGGATTATGTGCATGGATAGTAAACACAGAACCAAAAAAAATGATCCTGAACTGTTGCTTGCTCTTTGGAGGGAGAGAAAAAGTAAAGGAAAAGTTATTGCATAATGATTTTATTTCACTGGGGCCGAAAGCATGAGTGATCCCAGCACTTCTGGGATGTCCTAACTCATGCCATTTTGGGTGTTGTTTTCGGTAAATTTGTATCCTTTGATTTTCTTTCCATTGTGGTTATCTTTGATTGCTTACATGACAGTGTCTGGATCACCTGCAAGAGTGTGCTCTGTGTGAATTTTATTTTTCCTTTGTGTCAGTGCAATCCAGAGAAATTCATGGGTCGCTCCCTTCCCTTTCCCCCTTTCCTTCCCATTCGCTGTGGTTTCCATTTGTTCCTTTTGAGGGTCAAAGGCACAGAGCACTTTGCCCAGATTTCAACTCCTCTGCTAGAGAACGATGCTTTGTTCATGCGTGGTGCCTGCTGCAGGGTCAGCTGACCCAAAAATGATCCAAGACTGTGGTCTTCTGGTTGTGCTCCACCCCCAGGAGTGATGAAAAATCGGGATTTGTTTAAGAGGGGAAAAAAGTGAACTTCATGGGTACCATGTACTTCATTATCCATGCAAATACCTGTGTGCCTGTTTTCTTTCTAGGGATGGGAGGGAGAGTGGGAATGTGCCACTCTTGTACCTTTGAGCTCTGTGTCTGCTCACAGTGCCATTTCTCAGGGCTTATTGTTATCAGGCAGGCTACTCAGAGGAGAGAAAGGAGTAAAGAGGATGGTGGGCAGCAAGATGTTAAGCAGACTATGTAAAGGCTGGTTGCTGTCAGGACATGCTTCTGCAGTGAGCACAACCCTGCCTGTGTGGGTATCAGGAATCACACCACAGAAGCACCCCTGGGTCTGGAGGATTTGAGTGGAAGGTGGAGAGCCAGGGGATCAGGCAAAGGGAGGAGGAACCAGTGGCAGAGGTCTCTGGCTGATGTCCCAAACCAGTCCCCCAGCAGGAAGGCAAAGGTAGCCTTTTACCCATGAGCTAATGTGTAAATGAGGATTGATTGTTCTGTGCTGGGCAGCTCCTGCACACGTTGGAGGGACTCATGGATGGCTTGGACAGAGCAAGTGGTAGCAGGTTTATTCAGCTGGGCATTGGAGAGAAGTCCCTACACACAACCCCTTAAATTCCAGGGGACATGGTACTTGCTAAGGGTCTGCCCCCCAGAGCCACCAAGGCAGAGACTTGCAGGTCAGAAGTACAGCTGGAACACATCTCTCCTGCCTCCTCCTTGCCCAGGGCTGCCTGCTCTGGCTCAGGTGAGATGCTCTGAGAGCTCTGCAGGGACAGTTTGCAGAAATTCTGTTCAAATCTTTTTCATGTGGGGATTCCTGTTCCCCTTTTGTTGTTTGATCTGCTGAAGATATAGCTGCAGTTTAAAAAATGTCATTCTTTCCAAAGAGTTCACTCAAAATGCCTTGTAGGGTGGGGTCTCCTGACACTAACATTCCCCTGTAGAAACTGCTGAAAGGACTTCTGTTGGAGAGGGCAGAATTCCGTGTGTTGAGGGAGGTGCCTGCTGCCTGGGATGCTGTCCTATAGCCCACATCAGCTTGGACTGAAGAGGCACAGATTTCCTTCTTTTTCTTCAACTGGAGTCAGGTCCAAATGTCTGGAATAGCAAGGGAAGAGCTTCAAATTGCCTAAGTGGGTTTGGATCTGGCCTGCATGTAGGAGAATAAGCATTTCCCCAGTGCCTGCCCAGTTAAATAGTGCTCTGGCGCAAGGCTGTTTCTTTGCCTTCCCCACAGGCAGTAACACGGTTGTTTCAGAGATAAATTGGCCGGTACCCTCCAGTAAACAGCTGAAATAATCCCTGGGTAACACTGCTCTTTCAAGGAAGGACAAACAGTCCTGTTACTAACAGGTAACACTTGAACTCCTGGGTCCTCTTTCTGGCTCACTTGTCTGCAGTCCAGAGTCGTTGACCCCTTTTCACACGCCTAATATGTCAGTGGTGCTAAAGCAGAGTAAGGGGAGCTCGCAGGCCATGGAGGTCCTTCTCTGCTAGAAAGGAAGAGTTTCTGACCTGGCCTGGATCCCAGCGCCCTGCCTGTAGACTGCAACAGTGGCAGAGCAGCAGGGAGGCCCTGCTGTCAGCACTGCAGTGGGCTCTGGGTCAGCTGGCAGAGATAGTGGGTCTGGGTGTCCTGGTACGCCCTCTCCTGAGAAGACACCTGGAAATGCCTGAGGTTTTTATCCCCCAGCAGTGGCATCCCAGGTTGAGATCTCCCCAGCTGAACCATGCAGTATAATAGCTCATTCAGGCATCCCTGCACTATCACGTTTTGGGACAAAGACATATCCTGAAGACATCTGGAGTCACGTGATCTGCTTCATGTTGTGCTGTAGGTGCTAGCAGCAAGAAGCACACCTATACATGCTGGGTCTGAAATACCTCTCTGAGAAAGATTTGGAGAATGGTGTCCAGGTCCATGAGCCATCCAGATGTGTTGAATCCTCCAGGGAGGAACATAGAAGTGGATGAAGAGGTGAAGGACCAAGACAGATGATGACTCTCCTTTTACACCATGGACTTCTGTCTGTTCCTAGATCATTGGCTGAGACTTTGGTGTGGAAGGAGCCTGAACAAAGACAGGATTTGCTGGGAGTTTGCCGGACCTTCTGGTTTACATACAGTGTGGGAACATGTGGAAAGAAAGTAGGCAGAGGATGGGTCATGAGAAAGAAACAACCAGCAATGTAGTCCCTGGAGGGCCATGATGCTGGAAGAGGAGGTGGAACTGCGTGGAATGGGACCTGGGACAGGAGCTAAATTCATTTCTGCTGTGGCTACACAGGCCCATCTGTTCTCTGCATTGATGCCCATGTTAGTGGAGATCCGTGAATGGCTACAGTCAGTCAAAGAGATTGGCCACACATTGACAAGGGCAAGGATTGCATCTGTCTGGCCATCTGGCACGTTCAAAGCAGGGTCCCCCATCCTCAGTCACCCAGGCCTGAATGTCAAACACCTTTTCATCATGAATACACGCAGTTGGGCTTTATCAGCCAGATGTTCAAATAAGCTGAGATGTCTGGCTCATTTGGGCTAACAACTCCCCATCCTCACTTTGATTGCCTGGACAATCTCAGCACAAAAACCACATGGCAAATGAAAGCTATTTTATGTGGGCAGACCCTTTTGCCAACCAGAGTCCTCAAGGGCCACACACAGGTGATGACATCCAGTGAAATCTTCCATGCAGAGCAGCCAAAATTGTCCTGAGCTGGTTTTTTTTCCTGCTTACCTTTTTGTTTTGTAAGAATCTTCCTGCAAAGCTATTGTCTGGAAATGTACTTCATCAGGAACAGGTCTGCTTGCTGTGTCTTCTCTGCCTGTGTCTGTCTGTGTCCAAAACACAGCACTGGAGAGGACCCTGCTTCAGCAGATACTGTTCTGCTCGTGGCAACAGCCACTGTCTTGGGTGTTGGCAAGTGAAAAAGAACCAGTGTCCTGCTGGATCATCCCTGGCTTTTGGGCCTGCTTTCAAACTCCGTGGCTTTGTCCAACTGAGAAGCTATGTGGTCCATCATGTTCTTCCCTCATCTTTGGCCGTGATAGAGACACAAGGAGAACTTACAGGAGGAGTAAATCCTGTGCTCTCAATGCATCTGTGTCATTGCTATTGACTTCAGATTTGGTCATGTCTTCAAGACATGCCCAAAGTCAACTTAAGCGGTTCAGTGTGCGGGATGTCTCTCTCAGTGGTAGGTGGTATGAGGCAGCAGATGAGGATGGCAGCTCCAGTGAACACCATTACCCTGTTTGTTTATTCTTGATGCCATTTGAGTTGTCAGATACTTTAGAGAAAAGGACTTATAAGAGGTCCTGGAAAATATGAGGTGGAAATTGAGACCGTCAGGACACATTAGAAAACCTGGAGGAGCAGCTTTCTGAAGAGCTGGGAAAGTGGTCCAAGAAATACCAGTAGTCAAACTCGTGAAGGTTTTTGAACTGGAGGCAAAATTGAAGTGGGTTTTGCTCATCAGAAGCGTTAGGGGTGTAAGAAATCTCTTTGTGGGCATTGTTTTGATGTCAGCTTTCACCCAGGGGTAAGATCTGACTGCCATCGCTTGCTTAAAGATTTCCAGCACTCCTGCTGAAGCTGCTGCTGACCTGATAGAAACTCAGTACTAAGGAATAGCTGTGATAGGTCTTGATGATGATGAGTTTAATGAGCTGTCAGATGATCCACTCCTCTGCACTGCTACAAGTCATGAAAAGCGTTGGATTTTCAAGTAGGTTTTTTAGTCTACACACAATGGCATCAAGGGACCTCCACGCCAAGATCAGAGCCCTTTTCACCTGGTTCACAAGCTCAGAGATGAGCTTCTCTCATTTGTTGCCTCTCAGTTCCTGAGGAGCCCCAGACCAAATTATGACCAGCAAAGTCCTGTGTGTGTTCAGGATGGAGCCTTTCAGAGGGACGGATTAGATTTACAGCGGAACCTCCTCTAGTGGAAGATCTGACTTGTAATCCTGGAGAAAACCCAAGCCTTAATTTTCAGGGCTCTTCACGTTCCTGCCCCAGTTCCCACCTGAGTGTGCCAACCCCTTTTAGCCCTGTCTCTGAGACTTTGGGCCATCGTAATTCTTGGACGTGGTGAGGACGCAGACAGTGGAGTGCTGAAGCAGCAGTGCAGAGGGTTCTGCAATTACACCTCTGATACAAATGCATCCATACATGCGGGGCCATTGGTATGCGCATATTTATCTTTGCATCCACATCAGCGGCAAGACATATTTACCGTTTAGATATGCACATATATTGTAAAAATACCCCTTGCCAATAGCAGTGTATATCTTGTAAGTGACATTTCCAGTGCTCCTCATGATTTCCGAGACACCGTCGCTCTTCAGAACTAGAGTTTGTGGCTGTTTGTTTATTTTTATTCCCTCCCTCCCAGTCTCAATTTTATGGCCAGGTTTGTTAAGTTTCAATAAAATATCAGTTAAGTTTATGGCATTTTTATTTGTTATTGTTGTTATAATTTTCTTCTGGTAGGGGAAGGTGGGATGAAATGTTGCTCTGCTGGGGGCAGAGTGATAGCAGTGCCATGCCAGGTGCTCGGGGATTCCAGAGTTCTTTTCCTAGCTTTGCCACTGATTATTTGTGTGATCTCAAAGGTTTCTGCTCACCTGAAAAGAACAGTAGAATATTCTCTGCTTCTTGTCAGCAGTAGCTGCAGTGTCTTGGTTCTCAGCCAGTGCAGGAGTACAAAGCTGTGTCACCACCCTGTGCTTTTATTTGAGTGGTCAAAGGAATCACTCAGAAAATGGGGTTGAAGCATCTTTATGTGTGTGAAACATGCCTGTCTTCATGCTTAAAACTGAGCACTGTCAGGGGGGGCTGTCCTCAGTCTGCCAGCTTGTTTCCCTAGGTTTTTTGCCTTTAAAATAGCAAGTAACCTGAGAGGTTGGGAAGTGACAGGAGCCCTTTGCCAGCTGAGCAGAGGAGGCGATGGTTACAGCTGCCTTCTGACTAGTCCCCGTAATTTTACGCAGCGCTGTGGGATTGCTCTCTGGAACAGGTTGGGCAGGGTTGACAGTGAGCACAGACAATGAGCTATTCCTGGCTTCACTCTTTTCAGGCACTGGTGGGAGGGTCCTGATCCACGACTCACTGTGCTCCAGATGAATCTTTCTCTTGACTGTCTTGGGCGTTTTATCTGGCAGCAATGTTTCTGCTTTCCTGCAATTCTGAGAATTGCCAGCACCTGACAAAAGAGCCAGTCACCAAGAGAGCATCAGAGAATTTAGTGAACATG
This sequence comes from Anabacerthia variegaticeps, assembly GCA_035583185.1. Taxonomy (NCBI): domain Eukaryota; kingdom Metazoa; phylum Chordata; class Aves; order Passeriformes; family Furnariidae; genus Anabacerthia; species Anabacerthia variegaticeps. The sequence continues at coordinate 28,509,914 of JAWWEW010000006.1, read as the reverse complement.
AAGTCTCCAGCATAGTCCTCTCAACTGCTCCCTGACCTTTCTCAGAGGTAGCTTCCTCTAGAAGAGCCTTCCTGGTCCACATCTGGGGCTGAGCTGGGGTCTCTCCGCTGTGGTTTTTCCCTCTCCAGCAACAGGAGGGGAATTGCCAGGCATTTCTCAGAGCGTACGCATGAGCCATAGTTGGGCAATTCCACCAGGACTGTGGTTGCCAGTCTTCCAAGCTGGAAGTGGCAGTGTAGATGATGAGAGTATATTTGGGACTGGAGCTGAAAGCCTAGCTGACCTGGGCCCCTGAAGTCTCTCCTTTCCAAGGCTAACGTCATGTATATAACCAAACCTTGCACGTTGAGCTGTCTCACACTTAACGCGCTGATCTGCACGATAAGTTTTGAAATAATCCCATAAAACCTTTTTATTTATTTTTAACCCCCTTGCCTCCTTTCCTGCCTTCCAGTTACATGATGGGTTTGTTTCTCCCATTCACTGGTTGAGGAGGTGCTCAGATATCTCGAAGCTGGAAGCAGAAAACCTTGTTTCTGCGAAGGCGGGATTTATTTTTTTCTTTTCATTTGTGGTTTTTTTAAAATCCTGATCCCACCCAGTTGTCTTCACCAGTTAACATTTTATAGCATAACATTGGCGACTGGTGCATGCAGTGGGGAATTTGCTTACAGAGCTCGTTCCTCTGGGGCAGCTGGCCCAGGAGAGCCGTAACACCCTTGTGTTCTCTCATGGCCCATCACAATGAAAGACACTTGCCAACATGATGGGCAGTGAGAGTCTAGCCCAGGTGCCTTCACATTTTTGCGAGCCTTTGCTCCTGGTGCGCTGCAGTTCCCACCAGTGATGGGTTCCTACTGTCCTGAAGGCAAACCCCACACACCACTTCCTCGCAGAGCTCGCTGTGGGTCAGCCGGAGCTCCAGCCGTGGAACTGGATGGGGTCTGGATGTGCTCACCCCACAGAGAGCAGCACAGAGTAGAATTACCCACCCTGGTCTGAGCTTCTCAACATGGCCTTGGTTCACCCACTACAAAGGCTTCTGCTCTTGACAGCGAAGCTTGTCTGGGTAATTCTGTTCTCCAGTGCAGGCTGCTGGGTGGACACCTCCAAAACCAGATTTTTCAAAGCTGCCTGAAGGATTTTGATACCCTGAAATGAAGGGAAAGGGCTGTCCAAGTCCTCCAGGTTGTACTTTGTTTGTCTCAGTCAAAAGCATGAAGAATCCTTCCTCCAGCTGAGGAGCTGTTGAAGAATGTTCTTGGCATTGAGCTGTAACAACATGTGGCTTTGAATAACCTCAAGAGTGCATCCTTTTTTTTGCTTGCTCTTTTCTTCATACTACTAACCTGACTGTGTGTTTTGTTTTTGTGGTTGCTTTGCATGTTGTTCCTTCCTCTTGGCTGAGAGTCATGGGGTGGATCTTTTTCCTTTCTGTGATTCAGGTGCCTCACTCTTTCCTTTCCAGGTTCTTCCAGTTCTTTTAACATGTCAAACTCTGGAGATTTGTTCATGAGCGTGCAGTCTCTCAATGGGGATTCTTACCAAGGGGCCCAGGTTGGAGCCAACGTGCAGTCACAGGTAGGGACCCATCCGATGTACTGCCAGTGAATGCATTAGTCTTGGAGGAGCCTTTGATTGTATTGGCACTTCTCCCTCCCCTCTGAAAAGAGCAAATCTCAACCAGCACAAACGAACCAACCAACACTTAAAAAAGGCAAACCAAGCCGAAAAACCAACCAACCAACCAAAAAAAAGCAACAGCAACAACCACCAAAAAAACCAACCAACCAAAAAAAAAAAAAACAATCCAAAAGAAACTAAAACCAAACGCCCAACCAAACCAACAACCATGGTCTTGAGGAGACTTGCCCACACTTTGTGAATGCATTTGGCTCTGGCTTGATAGTCGTAATAGGAGGAAAGAAGGTGTAGGAGAATAGGCAAAAAGTCAAACAAAAACAGCTGAGGTTTAGGTTCTGCTTGCTTTATTCTTCCAAGGGAAGGGGCCAGATGTTTGGACCGGTGTCTCGCTTTACAAGGCTTCCACTTACTCCTTTGATGCCAAACCAGGTATCTGCTGAAAGGCAATATATGGTTAAATACATAGCTAAATTTTTTTCGTTTTTGTATTATTAAAAACCACCCTTCACCATCTCCCCACCTCCCCAAAGCACAGGCACTCACACTACCCATGTACACACCAGCAGGAGAGAACAAGGGAGCTTTGAGCAGTGTTGCTGAAACGTCAACCTGTGCTTGGGGCAAAAAGAAAGGATTTAAAGTAGCCAGGATCTCACTCAGATTTCCCACCTCCCATCCGATGTCCAGATGTGCCATGAGTCCTTTCTCTGGCATCTAAGGCTCTTTTCTGTGTTGAGAGATGACAGCCACTCTGACACTTCTACATTGGACAAGGAGAGCTCTCTAAAGCCAAGGCTGCTCCCTGGCAGTGCTGGACGTGGAGCATGCGTGTGACCTGTGGGCAATGAGACATCACCACATTTACCACTGCTGGGGTTGGGCTGGGGGAGGTGAAGGGAGAGGAACAGGGTGCCCGGAGAAGAGCTGCTGGTGCCTTGACTGGTAGGTATATTTCCTCTCTGGGCCCTCTGCAATGAAGGCGCTCAGCCAACTCCAAGGATCTCCTTCTCAGTGCTTGGGGTCAAGGGTGGAAGGGGGTAGGGGTAGGAACTTGAGCATGATGGTGGAGCTGGCTGCAGCGATGTGACCCAGGAGATCCCACCCCACGCTTGCCATGCTGTTCTCCCTCTCCACTCTTTCTCTAAAGACTTGGGACCATGGAGAGTATGACAGTGCCACTGGGGCAGGCAAGGGATGGTGAGGGAGGCAGGAGCAGTCCTCTGGCTCGTATCTCTCCACAAGACCAACTGTGGCTCTCTTTTACCCCTCTTTGAATATATGCCTTTATTTTTGTTATGATGATTATTATTATTACTGTTTGTTTGGTTTTATCTTGCCAAAGATAAAACGGAAGCGGCTTTGGCCACTAAACTTTCATTCACTCTAATCTGTGTCTTTGTTGTTGTTGGTCTGTTTAGGTGGATACCCTTCGCCATGTTATCAGCCAGACAGGAGGATACAGTGACGGACTCGCGGCAAGTCAGATGTATAGTCCGCAGGGCATCAGTGTAAGAAAAAAAAAATAGGGTCGGGTTCTTGTTTTTTGGGATATTTTTTTCCTTGTTCTCTCACTACCAATTATTTCAAAGCCATAGGGCTCAGAATGCCACTTAGTAGGACTTGTCTTTGCTTTTACGGTCACCTAGTTTATTGCCTCTGTATCGGTCACGCCAACGGCAGAGCTTTGCCCACAAAAAAAGTGGTGACGGGGCAGGCTTTGTGCAGGCAGCTGGCGTCTAGGACTGTCAGAGCCGATCAGCGTTCGCTGGCACCTGCGGCCACACGCGCTCGGCCGAGAGGAGCTGCTAAACAGGTGACACCTCGTGTAACCACGGTGGGGAATGTCACCGCGAACGCCCTGGTCCAGAGATGGCTCCTCGCAGAGCCCAGTGGTGCCATCCTGGAGCAACCATCTAAAAATAACCCGTCCCTGGCCGGCATCCGAAAGAGCGCGGTGGCGGTGGGGTTGGCGGCAATAGCGGCCACAAATAAAAGGAGAAAAAAAGCCCACAGAGCCAACCAACATCAACCCAAGAAAACCTCGCCCAGCCGGGCTGGGGGAGGATGCGAGGGGGAGGGCGGTCTCTGGAGCATCTTCTCCTTGTTCTTGGGTGCGCTGGCGGGTTCTGACTAGCATGAAAATTCGTAGCGACAAGCTGTGTCGCACAGGGGGAAATCGATCAGACACACACAAGGAGAACCCAGTGTAGATTCGGGACAGCAATCCAACTTCATTTCTCAGATCAATCGTCCACTATCTCAGCGGCGGTGACAGCAAGCTGGGAGAGGAGGGCAGCCTGGAAAAGGAGGCTTTGAGCGCCGAGTGGGTGGTGGCAGTGGAGGCCGGGGTGGCACAGAGGAGTGGACGGCTGGCCCTGGACATGACAGGCTGCCACAGTCCCCATCCAGGAGCTGGAGGTTGAAATGGGGTTGTCTTGAGCTGGGCAGGGAGGTGGTGGCCCTTCGAGTGGGATGGTAGTCCTGCAGCCAAGACCCCGGTATGGTGCACCATCCAGTCCCATCACCCTCCCAGCCAAGCTTTGTGCCGTTTGTCACCAGCATGTGACCATCTTTGGGCCATCATTGTGTGATGGCCGCTGCCAGTGTGGGGAGGGGGTGCAGGGAGAGGGGCGCAGTGGGACGGGGAGCTGTGCTCCCCTCTCCTGCGGGCACCAGGGCTTAGTGGGCGGCTTGACGTCAGGAGGCAGAGGCAGGGAGGATTTGTGAAGTAATGTAATTGAACATGTGCAGATAATTATGTCTCATTACATAAGCCCCTTGCAAAAACGGCGCTTGGAAATGCCACATGAAAGAGCCTATCGTTCCGCATTAATTTCTCCGTGCGCTGAATTTATTCCCTTTCTGGCTTTTTAATACTTGGAGAGTAAATGAATCGCAGGCTGATCATGATAAGAGATGATACTTTTGTATAAATTAAAATACCCCCAAGGAAAGAGGCTGAGCTGATTACAGTTGCAGTTGGCTTGGAAAATAGCAGTGGCCTGGGTTAAGCCAAAATTTCTTGTGGGGGGAGAGTTGCTGCCAGGGTTTACAAGGCAGGGAGGGGACAGCAGGGGAGAGGAGAAGAAAGATAGTATAAACTCGAAAGCCACATAAGACAAGAAGAGCTGGACTGGTGTTTCTGGCTGTGGTATTGGGAGAACCAGTGTTCCCATGAGCAGCACTGGGGACTGGTGAGCTGAGAGTGGCAGGGGCTCTGCAGTCCCCTCTGTGCTTTCCAAACAGGGACGTGGCATGTTTGGCACCTGGTGTCTCCTCAGGCTGGTTTTCAGGGAGGGCAGGAGACCAAATTGGTCCATGTTGGATGTTGTTAAGAGACGGGCTGGGTGGCAAAGGGTTTATGGCACAGGTTTCTGGGTAGCTCCTCATTTCCCCATAAAGTTGTTGTAGCATGGAGAATGAGGCAGGGAGCTGAGCAGATAGTTCAGGAAGCTTCTTCTGGGTTGTCTCTCTGACCCCAGATGTTTTGTTTTCCCTATGTCCTGGGCAGTATGATCCAGCCTGGAGCTTGTATTGTCACTTAATGTCTTCCTACCCAGTGAGGTCCCTTGACGGATCCCAGTTTGTTCGCCCTGAAGTGTGGCTGCCCTCTTGGAAGCATTTATCCTGGACAGGGTCCTGGGAAACTCCTCAGTGCAGTCAGGGTGGCTGTCTCATGGCAGGCAGGGCTTCCCTGACTCTCCCTGAACCCTTTAATGCCAAGGAAGGGCAGCGGAATGTGGAGGAAAGCTGATTGTGACACAGAAAGCTGCCGTCCCTGCATCACCCGAGCATCCCCGTGAGCTGCTGGAAGGAGATGAGCCGAAACCTAGTCAAGAGCCCTGTCACAATGATGTCTGCACAGGGCTGAGGTTAAGTCATCCCCAGAGCCCATCAGCGCCAGGAAGTCAGCGGCAGGTTGCCCAGCTCCACCGCTGGAAACCTTGGCAAGGGACACAACACTCGGGGTTTGCCTTCCTTGATGGAGGATGAATTTTTAAATGCGTGTAAGTTGTGACAGCTGAGAAGAGGAATCTACGCAAAGCCCAGCTCCCTCCGTGGCTCTGCTGCTCAGCGGCTGACAGGCCACTCCGCAGGGCAGAAAGGGCCGAAGTCAGTTCTGCATCATTAGCAGGATAATGGGCAATGTCCCAGCCATTGCCATCCCTGTGACCCGCAGGGATGGCTGAGGCAGAGGGAGAACAGATTCCTTCTCCTCCTCAGGTGGAGACAGTGTTGGTCCCAGGAAGGGATGCTCGTGGCGATGGAGGGGTGGTAGAGGCAGGAGCTGTCTTGAGGATACCCAGTCTTGGGTCACACTAAGAGGAAAGAGGGAGACCCCCCACCTGAAATGAGCGGGTGTTGGGGGCCTGAGCCAGCCCTTTTGGCAGACTTTGAGGTTGTAAAGTTTTGCATCATTTAGCGAGAGTTGTTAAGTGTCTGGGCTCTCTGGGCAGTGTTTGTTGTGGAGGTCCACCTTTGTACACAGGAGATCCCTGAGTTTAGGGATTTCAAAGTATTTAGATGTTCAGGTTCTGTTGGATTCTAGTACAAGTTGGATCTTTATTGCCATAGTCCTCTGGAGTGTCCCACGCGAAGCGTTGTCCTTCCTGCCACTGCTCCGTGGCTGTAAATCCACAAAGTGCTCTAGTTCCCCCACTTGGTAGTGAATGAGTGAACTATAGTCATCTCAAAGAAAAGCCCTCTCAGACATTTCTTTTTGGATTTTATTTAGTTTAATTTATAGATGATTTAAAAGTCTAAAATGAGAGAGTGTTTTTAAAGTTCATCAGAATGTGAGGTTTTTGGTTTAAAACCACTGCTGTGCAGAGCTGTGCCTGTTTACAAAGCAGTGTGTGTGACAGGGATGGTGGTGGCTAGCAGCAGGGTGTGATGGGGAGTTTTAGATCCACTCATCAGCAAGGATCACCAGGCACTGGTACCTGTAGGAGCTGAGAGCTCCTCACTTGGGCTGAGACCTTTTGCTCTAAGAGTCTGGGTCTTGGGAAGAAAGTTGTTGCTCTCTTCCTTAGCAAGCTGTGTTTCACCATCATAATTAAGCTGTGGTTCATGGTCATAACCACCAGCTGGGGTATGGAAATTGGTCTGGCAAGGCTTCAGTGCCCAAGCTCCATCCATCAGGGATGCCTTGGTGTGTTCTGATGACCAGGGTTGCCTGGCCATGACCCTTGGAAAGGGATGTCTAGACAAGGCTGGATTCTCCGCTGTGTAATAAGACCTTCAGTGCATATTGTAATGAGGCCCTGATATAAACTCTTCAAAGCTCAGAGCTCTGAAACCTCTTTCAGGCTGCTCTGTCTGTCAGACTTGACAGTATCTGGTGCATTTGAAGGCTGACCTGACACTCTGTGCCATCGATGGTGGAACAGGGATTTGGTCACAGAAGGTGGGATGCCGAGACAGCCTCCGTGCTAAGCAGAAGGCGCCTTTAAAAATTGGCAGAAAGTCATCTCCCAGCCCCACGTAGGAGGCCTGGGCAGGGAGCCAGCCAGACTTGCTGGAGGTTACAAAAATGCTGAGACCTGTGGAAATGGGCACCAAAACCAGTTGCTTCAGCAATTCATCACCAAGGCTCCAGGCTTGGATAGTCACCAAGGCCTTGCCTGTTCTTTGGCACCAGATGGGGACATCTGAAGAGATATCTTGGAGACCATTGCTCTGTCTTTCACTTCTGCCCCATCTGAGGAAGTCATAGCTGTGTGCAGACACTCCTCAGAGGATCTGCAAGGGGCAGCAGCCTCCTCAAAAGACTCCCTTGTCTTTGAGGGAGATTCCAAGCAATTTACTACACTCAGATCCCAAAGGATCTCCTAGCTTCAAAAAGAGGCTGGGTGGAATTGGCTGGATCCATGGAGCAATGGAGTGAACTCCATTGAATGAGTGGTGATGGTGCGTGCCTACCATCTACCTACAGAAGGATCCGGCCTCCTTATTAGAGGGTTTGTCCATACCAGCATCCCACCAGATGTGACCAAGGTGGTGTTCAGCCACACAAACTCCTGCAACACAGGAAGGCTGATTACCAGACTGAAGTACCATGCGGCTTCCCAGCATTTTGGGGAGAAGGGTGCTAAACATCGAGGCACTGCAGTCGCTGCCTGCAAAACACTCTCCCTCTCACTCCTTCCAACCGTGACTGGCGTGCAAAAGCCTCACTAAAAATAGTTGAGCGCAATAGGGACGGAGCCCTGCTCCACACGGCCCCCTCTGCTCTCCCCCCTCCTGCTCGCCGTAATGACCCTGCAAACGCTAAATGGCATCTGAGTGCATTAAGCAGCAAACTCTCCGGTGACATAGCAATTACGGCTCTGAAATAGATTTGGTGCGTCACGGAAGATAAGGGTTTTGAAAGTTTCTGTTGTGATTATAGCTTGTAACTCCAACAAATAACAGGCTTGGTAATAAGAGGCTGCCAGCACAGCTATTGTGGTTCTCTCTCACTGATGGCACGTAAATTGCTATTAATGTCCTAAGTGTACTTGAATATGCCAGTCTCGAGGCGGTGGAGTTGGCTCTGTGTCTCTCTTTACGCGGCCTGTCATTGTCGGGCTGATAATCTACAGTAATTGCTGCCTCTTGCAGCGGTCCAAGACGTGTAACGGTGGATATTGCATCTCAGGGAGCACAGGGATGGTGGGTCGGGGCCCGGGTGTGGGTGGAAGCTGGTGGGGGCAGTGAGCATGGGGACTCTGCAGGCAAGGGGCACCTGGGGCTGGTAATGCTCATGCATAGTCTGGTTTCAGACTTGCACCCAAGGTGGAGTGGGGTTTGCTAACCTGCTGGAGCAGGACAGCCACAGCTGCCAACTGGAGCTTGGGCAGCGGTTAGGAGGGATTAATTAGCCAAGCACTGAATCAATGTCACAATGAAGCAGAGGAGGTTGGGTGCGACATCTGCTCCTCTCCAAAGGGGATGGCAGCCACGGAGGAGCAGCTTCTGTGTGCTGCTGGCTTCTGCCTGTGGCAGCAGGGACCCTCCAGTAACTGCTCTTGAGGGGCTGGAGACTTTGGCTCAGCACCTGTTTCTAAAAGAAGCAGCAAGTTGTCTGCCATGCTTTGATCCCTCGGGTGGGATATGGTGGTGGCACCTCTGTTGCCCTGTGGTTTGGCTTCTCTCGAGGAGGTGGAAACATGGAGCTATTCTGGTGGACACAGCACAGCTCAGCAGTCCCTTAGGATCCATTGCTTGTTCTGCATGTTCATAGCACTTGAGTTCATGTTACATCCAGGCTGGGGGCTCTAGAGTGAGATGTTTGCTATTTTTCTCCTTCCATATGGGGAAGGCTCATATTTGGGGCTAAAAAAAGAAACCCAAGCAGCCAGAACTCAGGGGTTTTGGAGAAGTAGTTTTATTTTAAGGGGTGGACTTTCCTTGAGCACTTGCAGTTCATCAGAACCCCTGTTTTCAATAGAATTGTTTCTGGCCCCATCCCCGTGGATGGGGTGGGAGCGGGGGAGCCAGATGGGAAATCTTTGCCTCCTGCATTGGTTCCTGCTCAGGGAGGAATGGGGGCCCTGAGGAGGGTGGGTGAGCAGGGTAGCACCATGCCTGCCGTGCCTTTGGGTGACTGACATCTCTGTGCCTCCCTTCCTGCAGGCTAATGGAGGTTGGCAAGACGCTACTACCCCATCGTCGGTGACCTCCCCCACAGAAGGCCCTGGCAGCGTTCACTCTGATACCTCCAACTGATCTCCCAGCAAATTGCATCCCTGGCTGAGCCGGCCCCGGCGGGGGCGGGAGGGGAGGGGGCCTCTCCTAACACCGCAGCAGTCAGACTGGAGGTGAACCCAATCAGCACACACAAGAAGACTCCTTCTCTTCTCTTCTCTTCGTCGGGATGCTTTTTTCAGCCAATCTGGACACTTCTTTATACTCTCTTCCCTTTCTTTTCTGGGTAGAAGCCGCTCCCCACCTCCCCACCACCGCCACAACACCGCTCCCTTCCCCTCACCCCTTCCCACCGAAGGATATATCAACAGGTAGAAGGATTTTAAGGAGGAAAAACAAAAGTCCACTACCACCACACAAACCACCCCCAGACCAGTGTACAGCCTCACGCTCGGTGTCTTTCTGAGGAGCCACGAACGTACCTCAGTCACATCTCGCTCCCTCACTGGCAGGCAGCCCCCTCGCCCCCTGTCTCTCACGCTACCTCTCCGTAGGGAATTGCCACTGCAGGCCTGCTGCCACCTCATCTCTGCTGGCCCTGGCATCGCCTCCTGTGCCCATCCCTGCCTTGGTGAGCTGTCCCTCGGGTGCTGCGGTGACGGGGTGGGTGGGCACAGCCCCCGCGCATGTAGAAGGAGCCAGTGTGCTCCCCTTCATTTCCAGTAGGTACCGGCCCTTTCCCAGCCCTGGAAAAACTGCCAGCAGTTCCTAGTCCCTGTCCTGCTCTCCCACACATCCTGCTGGCTGCTGTGAGCTGGATGAGCCATGAAACCCAACCACCCTCCCTGCCAGTTGTTGGAAGGGAGAAGAGGAGGGAAGGAAAGGAGGCAGAGGCGGGTGAGAAATGACCATCGCTGATCATGAGGCACTGAACACCTCTGTGGAGGTGTGTGGGATCAGACATGGATGGTCAGTGGGACCCCAGCAGTTTTCCCACAGCACCCAAGGAGGCTGGCAGTGGACTTCTCCTGGTGAGGAGAGTGTCATGGGGTGTTGACTCGTGTTTCCAGGAGCCTGGCACTGTATGGGAGAGGAGGAGGTGGGTTCCCCAGTGCAGGCAGGACCTGCAGAGGTTCGTGCCACCCTCTGCATTCCCAAAGCCCTGCTGAGCTGGCAGTGAGGGAAAAGGCAGCATGATCCCAAAGGCTGGATGGTGGGTTGAGCATGTTGGATGCTTTTGGTAACAATGGCACATGTTTGTTTGAGGGTGAAGCCCTCAAGGATAGGTGGGTGCTTGCCTTGGGGATGTCTTTCTGCTGAAGGTGCTGGTTTTATCCCAAGGGTTACTCTGAACAGTGGCCACAGGAGAAATCATGGGATTCTCTGCCTAAATTTTCTGGTCCACTGTTTGGACAAGCCACGATGGCTGGTAAGCAAGGCTTCATGCTGCTGATGCTGAGAGGACATGGCTTTCATGGAAAAGCAGGGAGAGGCAGCACCAGCTCCCCTGGGCAGCAGACTGAGCTTTGTGCCAGGGTGGTACTTTTGACCTCCAGTTCTTCCAGCAGGCACAAGGAGTCTGAGCCAGCCCGCAGCAAGATCCTGGGTGTCATGGGGACCGGTGTGGGTGCAGCATGTCTGGCACCTTGTGATGGATCCCAATACCTCTTGGCTGCATCTCATGCTTTTGAATGTCCGTGCCCACCCTGCTTGTGCTGGTCTTGAGGTGGAAACTGCCAGCACAGAGCTGTGTTAAGCACGAACCGTTTTAAGTTAAAGCTCTACCAAAAAAATTTCCACCCTTCTGCTGGAAAAGATAATGGTCCTTGTGGTGTGCCCACAGCTCTGACACACTGTCACCTTGCAGCACAGGGCCTTTGTGTGTCCAGCAGTGAGACGCTTCCTGCTCCTTTCACATCCATGCTGGGAATAGGAACCCTGTGGCAGAGTGGGATGTGACATGAGAGGTCTAGGGCTGCCTCCCAGCTGTGTTAAGAGCACTGAGAAGGTTGTTCCCCTGCAAGGACAGTTGGGAGGTGCTGCCCACCTTCCCCAGCCCTGCACCTTCCCGCTCTCCTCCAGTGGCCTCCCTCAGTGCTGCCTTTTAGCCATTTCCAGCTTATTTTACACAAAACTGTTCTGGCAAAGCGTTTCAGGGACTCGGGACTGGGTGAAGCCTGTTCTCCGGAGCAGCAGCGGTGCCGAGCCTGCGGGAATGCCACAGTCCCTCTTGGAATCCAGCTGGGAATGAGCCGAAACCACCCGCTTACCGCAGCCAGCCCATGCTGGTGCTGCCTTCCCCTGCCCCTCCTGCCTGTCCCCCTGCCCGTGGCACCCCCTGCCCAGGCTGGGCACTCGCTCCTCCACGGTACTTTGCAAATCACCTCCTGGGTTCCCTGGTTGGTCCCTCCAGTTTGCGTTGGCATAGCTGCTTGCTTGCCTTTTTCTTTGCCTTTTTTATTTTTGAGTTTTGTTTCTCCTCCCCATTCCCCCCTCCTCTATCCAGCCCTGAGTGTTGTGGGTTTTTTTTCTTCTTCTTTTTTTATTATTTTTTTTTTCTGCCCAGAAAAACCTGACTTCGATACCAAAAAAACAAAACAAAACAAAAAAAAAAAAAACACAAAAAAAACCACAAACAAAAAAAAACCTGCAGAAACTCAAAAAAAAATAAAAAAAAAATCACAAAAAAAACTCGACGATTCTTTCAGCTTTATTAACATTTTCCATTGTTTCTTGCGATTTGTGTCTCGTTCTTTGTAGTATTGATGATAACGAACATTTGATAATGAATGTTCTTGTATATTCAGATAAAGGAGAAAAAAAAAAACCAAAAACGCAGTCGGAATTTAATAGTGTTTATAATAAAAGAATAAAAAATGACCCTCTTAGCACGCAAAATTGAACAGGGGGAAGGTCCCATCCCTGTTCTTTCTGTGGCAACAAGCGCTTCATTCCTGTATAGTTTATAACATCGAACTACCTACATTCATCTTCCTTTTTTTTGTTTGTTTGTTTTTTCCCATGGTTTGTTTTTTTTTTTTTTTCCATTTTCTCGCATTTGTGAATTAGTTCAAGAATGCTAGAAAAGTGTAGAGTTGTGCACACTCATTTCTTCTTACACAATGTTTAAAAAGTGACAGTAATTCATTTTGTAAAACTTTAAAAAGAAAAAAAAATGGTTGGAATAGTGAGCATTAATAGGTACAGTCTAACACTTTATGTTTCTTAACGTTGAGACCCAGAAATGACCTTTTATTTTATTTTTTTGGCATTATTTGGGATGGGAGGGGGAGGGCTTTGATGATGATGCTGAGTTTATTTTGACCTGTCCGAGACGATGGCCTTGCCGCTTCCCCTGCGCTTTTGAGCTGTGACCAGAGTGATGTGAAAAGTGATGCTGGTGTTTTTTGGGGGGGTGTTCCTTTTCTCCCCACTCCCTTTGACTCCCAGCTCCAGAAGGTCCTTCCTTGGGTGCTCTGGGGCTGAGTGGTGGGATTGCATCTCTGAAGAGAGATGATTCCGAGGGGTTTTGGGGAGGAGATGGGGAGTCAGGTGCTGAACCCCCGTGGGCCTCCATGCTGGGGGTTTTGCTGAGCTGCCTGGAAGTGATGAAAGGGCTTGAATCCTCCCCAAAACGTGTAAGACACCCCTGCGCTCTGCCTTGAATCCCAGTGTCCCTCTTGGCCCAAAATTGAGGGATTTGAAGCAAGGAGGATTCCGACCTCATTTTGCCCATGGACCTTGCTGAGGATGGGGAGGGGGTCTCACAACCTGGCCCCAGCCCCTGCTGCACCGGAGCCTTGAGAAAGATGAGGGACAGAGGGACAGGACGTGGCTGCCCCCACCCATGGTGGGATGTGGCCCAAATGCCTCCAAATACAGCCCAAAATCTCGGTGGCTGTGGCGTGAGATTCAAGGAAAAGCGCTAAGTAAGACGCCAGTTGGCATCACTTTAGTTTTCCCTTAAAACAGTTCCCCCGCTCCTCCCAAAAAACCTGAGCTTTTCACATCACTGAACGGTTTAGGGTTTGGGGTGTTACTTTTAATCCCAAGGTAACCTGGAGTCCTTTTGTTTTCGTACACCTTTATTATTATTATTATTTTATTATTATTAAGATGATGTAAATCAGGCATTGCCTGGGGGGTTGGTTTTGTCAGTTTGCTTTTTTTTGTTCTTGCAAAGCCCTTTCTATCCCTTGTAAAGATGATCCAGTTCGGAGTTGCTTATTCTTTTCTATTTTTTTCCCCCATCTTTGTTTTTTTCTCTTCCTAATGGATTCCAAATATTAAAAAAAAAAAAGAAAAAAAAAAAGAAAAACCCTAACAAAAAAAAGAAAAAGGAAAAAAGACTCTCTGTTCCGACCTGGTTTTGAAACTTTAAGCTTTTCTGCTTCTGTAAAGAGAAAAAAAAAGGCCTCTGTCTTTCTGATCCCAATTGAGACTTTTATGTTCTATGACGATACTAACAAGGTGTAGGTTTTACAGTTTCCTGATTTGTACTGGTAATGCATATTCCAAATAAATAGTTTCTTTTGTTGCAAAAAAAAAAAAAAAAAAAATCAAAAAAAAAAAAAACTGAAACCAAACCTGGTGTATTTTTTGGGAGACAAAAGAGGAAAGCAAGATACAATGGGGACCTTCTCCATGGGGTGCAGGGGGCAGGAAGGTTTTGGAATGCAGCGGGGGAGTGAATGAGCAAAGGTAATAACTACCTTGATGCTGGGTCCTGCTCCTGGTGGTGTGAGTGTGGGAGCTGGAGGGATGTGGTTTGGGATGCTGCCTGAGGCACAACATCCCTGGTGCCTCCCACTGTGCCTCAATTTCCCTGGGCAGGAGGAGGCGAGTGCTCCTCGACACACGGATTTTTCCATGCAAAAAAGAAAAGCATTTTCAATCTTTCATTGTCATTGCTGGTTCACTGCTTTGTTGGACTTGTTAGTGCACTTCTTTCTGAAAAAAAGCAAGAATGGGGATTTTCCTTATCACACCCGGGGCTGGGGCAGGGCTGAGGAGCAGGAAAGGCTTTTGTAGCTATTTCTGTTTTCCGGGGGGGTTGAGTTTAAAAAAAAAATAAAAAAATGAAAACGTTTCTGAGGAAAAAGTAATTTTACATTTTAAAATAATTTGCAATTTAAAAAAGAGCCTGTGCATAGGACAAAAAACCAGGACAGCTCTGTCATGTCCCCAGAGAGGGAGGTATTAGATGGAAAAGGGGGCAGCTGGAGGGGGTGGCCGTGATTCCCCAAGATGGAAAAAGAGGGGCTGGATCCCTGCCACGAACACCTCTTGACACCCCACGGGGACCGGAGTGGATGCAAAGAACCCCCTGGGGAAGCCGGCACAGGGATGCTGCATCTCGCCTGGAGCTGGCGCCCCGCTCCCCCATGGATTTCTTGTCAATGATTATTCAATCTCCAGCCTGACCTTTCTCTTCTAAATAACACGGCAATATCAGCACGGGCCAGCCTCCAGCTCCGGCTGCAAATTAACTGTATCGCTCTCCGGCAGGAGACCCCAGGAGCTCCCCGGCCGCCGCTGCCAGACCGCCCCAGGAATTATCTCCCTCCGCCGGTGCTCTCCTAATACCAGTTTAAATATCATCTGGCTCCCAGCTGTTTCGTTCTAATAAATGCTTATCCCAGCTCCAAACAGAGAAATGTTAAGTCTCACCGGGCCCCGGTGAGAGAATCGCCCCCAAAACAGGCGGGTGGCAGGCGGTGGTGCTGGGAGGGGGTGACAGGATGCCCTTTGGGCTGGGGGGTCCTGGCACGCATCCTTTGGGTGTCAGGTGGGTTGGAGCACGTGGCACGTCTACCGGCTCAGGTCTTTCCCTCTCTCTGCAGAAAAGATGATTTTAAGATGGGGAAAGGGCACATGCAGCCTCCCAGAGCATTTGGGGGCAGCTGGAGGAGTCACAGCATCCCCCCTCCTGCTATTCCCCCTCTCTGGCCTGATTGTGGCTCAAAGAGAGACCAAATCCACAGGATTCCAACTGGATTGTTTGCCTTTTCCTTGCTATGCCCTTGTCCCTCTCTGCATCCACACCTTTTCCTTCTCCTCCTGCCAGTTGCTTACCAATAGGATTTTTTCCCCCAATTTCCCTGCATTTGGACAACAAAAGACGTGTGTTTGCTCTCTGCATGAGGGCAAACCCTGAGGGTAGGCTCCTGCACTTTTTACATTTCACATTATAATACTTTACACCAAAAGTTGGAGGGGGCGTGGGGGGAAGACATGGCATGCACTGAGACCCACAGATTCCCACAGCAGAAGTTTCAAAAGGCTTTTGGTGACCAGAAGCCAACAACTTGGTGATGTATCGATGCTCTGGGGCGCTCCAGGTCCCATCCCAAGCTGCCTGGGGTAAGTCCTGACCTGTGCAATGCCTCTGGAAGGTTTTTTCCCCCAGTAGGGAATGCTGGCATCCCCCAGGCTGGGGTCCCCATACTGGGATATCCAGCCAGGAGCCACCACCACCATCACTGGGGCAAATGGTGAGGGCTGGCGATGCACACTCTGGTCATTAATAATCCTTCCCAACTAACTGAGGGGCTGGGAGGTGTTAAAGTTACAGTTTGCAGTAAAGCCCCATCCATTTGCTGGAGAATTTAATATACAGCAGAAATTTCGCCTATAAAAGGTGAGGGTTATGTTTTCCTCCAGTTCACTGTGAGTTTATAACTTACGACCTCCATAAATGTGAGTGGGTCTCACAAGTCAGCCCATCAGTCTCTGGAGTAATTCTGCTTTGTAGTAAAATACTTTATTGTGCCTTGGATGCAGTCAGCCCCCCATCCTCTCTGGTGGTGGCTGTCCCTGTGTCCCTCCTCTCCCAGCACCGTGGGGATGGAGTGAAGGGGTGATGCTGCCCGTCCTTCGGGCATGGTGGGTGTAGGAGCTTAGAAAATAAAATGAAATCATTAAATTTTAGTAAAATAAACCCACAGTGCACTAAAAGAAAATAAAAGCATAAAAGATCAGATAAAAAACATAAGGTAAGATAAAATTAAATTAAACAAAATAAACCCAAACCAAAATAATAAGGAAATAAAATAAATTACCCTGCCCTCAGGCATGAGCTATTGAGAATGTGTGCTGCACCTTTTAATTATTGCTAATGAGGCAGAGTTTTAATAGCTTTATAGGGGAATTGTGGCATCCTTCTGGTGCATGAGAAGAGGGAACCCATAGTGATGTGGAGGGGGGTGCACAGTGCTGGGAGAGGAGTGTGGTGAGGAAGCAACCTAGAGCAGGGGGGCAGATGGATGGCACAGAGGTAGGGCTGGACCAGCACCAAGCAGAAGAAATATATACCAGAAAACGGGGGAAAAAAATTTAAGTGGAATGTCACCACTGCCTTGCCGGCTCACCCAACCTCTGGGCCACCAAAACACTTCGTTCAGCCCCAAAATGAACCCCGGCTGTCTACAGGCATCGCTGGCCCCGGGCAGGGCAGCTGAGGGACGAGGGGAGCGCCCAGCTAATTAAAGATGCAAATGAACGAAGGGGCCGCACGGCTGCTGTCGCCTTGCCAAGGTGCAAATTACAAGAGGGGTTTATCGGCAGCTTCTTATCCGGAGGCCAGTCCGAGTCCTTGTCCCCCCCCCAGTCCCCTCGCAGTCCCCCTGCCTGCGCCCCTGGGTCAAACTTGGTCTTTGCTCTGCTTGAAGGAACTCAGAGCAGGGAAAAGGTGACAGGAAAAAGGATGGGAGGGGAAAAAAAGATTATTTTTAAAAAAAAAAAGTTCATCTGGTTTTTGTTGGTTTTCTTCCCCCCCCCCCCTATTTTTTTTAACCTTGTGGAGAAATTATTCTTCCGAAGGAAAGGAGACAAGAGACATACTCAGAAGCAAATATTCACTAAAACAAATTCCGCAGGGACTGCCCCCTGCCAGTGGCACCGTGAGCCCACACCACAAACACCTCAGTCCTGCTCTGTCCATCACCACCCGGTTTGGTGCCACCGCCCCCAGATATTCAACACGCACTTGGGAACGCCGCAAAATCCCGGCTGCAACGCACACAGCGTGGAGAACAAAGTCAGGAAGGTGGCTTTGGGGTGACCCACATGGGCTCTGTCCAGACAAGACCCCAATTGAAGCTGATCCAGCCCAAGCCTTCTAAAAACACAGGGATTTTACCCAGTTCTCCCGGTTTTTGGAGCGGTTTGGCAGCGGCAGGCGGCGATGGCAGGGACCGCGCCAGCGATTCTCACACTCGCTGACTCAGCTCCAGCACAGCTCCCTTGTCCTGCTGCTAATTAGGCTCCAGCCTCTCATCTCGTTAATAAGCTTCCAGTTCATTTGCATACAAAAAAAAAAAAAAAAAGTGAAGAAAAAAGAGTGAAAACAAGCAGCTCGTTTTACCTTCAACATGTGGCTAATGCTTATTAAAATATTTAACCTTTTCTTATGGCACAGAAGCATCTGTTCCAGCAGATCCTGGAGCTTCCCCTGCCTGCCAGCCTCTGCCAGCCAGACCCCCACGCTGTAAGGGACACCCTGTGGAGGGTCCCCATCAGTGCCCACCAGCACGCAGCTATTGCAGTGCCCCGGGGCGATGGGATGATGCTGTGAAATACAGGCAATTCCAGCTCCTGAGCTCAGTGCCCGTGGTCTGCAGCATTTCCAGAGCCTGGATGGGTCGTTAAGTGGGTAAATCTCATCACGCATCCTCAAAACTTGTCCTTTGGGCCATGTGCAGTCATTGCACAAAACGCCCTCCCCAGCTAAACCAAAAGGGCCCTGCTAGTGAGAACCTGCTCCTGCCCAGACCCCTCTCCTGTCAAGACCCCTCTCTTATCGAGAGACTCCCCAGTTGAGACCCCTCCTCTCTTATTGCAACCCCCCCATTGAGACTCCCTTCCTGTCAAGATCTCCTCTCCTATTGAGACCCCCACTCCAGACCCCCTCTCTTATCCAGAACCCCTCTCTTATTGAGTCCCCTCCTCTGTTGAGACTCTGCCTTTCCTTCTCAAACCCCCTCTCTTATCGAGACCCCCTCTCCTATCAAACCCTTCCCTTATCAAGAGACCCTCCTCTCCTATCTCCTGTCATACTGAGACCCCCCCTCCTATCAAGACCCTTCCCTTATCAAGAGACCCTCCTCTCCTATCTCCTGTCATACTGAGACCCCCCCTTCTATTGAGACCCCCTCTCCTATCAAGACCCCCCTACTTACTGAGATTCCCTCCTTTCTTATCAAGACCTCCTCTCCTATTAAGACCACCCTCTCTTAGCAAGACCCCCACTCTGGGGCTGCATTTTGGAGTCCAGAACCGCAGGGACAAGCCACAGTGAAGGTGAAGCTGCTGTCCCAGCTGCAGCCACGCAGGTTATTTGATGACAATTAATTAACCCGGGACTAAGAGGTTTGTGAGGGAAGCAGGGAGTGCTGCCTGGGGCTGGCACAGGCACAGAGGGCTCCCAGCTGCCCTCTGACAAGTGAGGGGCTCCAATAAATTGCCCCTGCTTCCAGCATGGCTGGGCTCATGGAAAAGTCTGCTGTGCTAAAGGGCTGGCAGCTGCGCAGCTGTGACCTCTGTATGAAACACAAGGCATGAATATAATCCTGTATTTGATGTATTCACATGCGTACATGTATAGATTTGAGTGGAAGGGATCTGGACCTATGAATCCATAGGATTTGTAATCCTGGTGAGGCCAAGCAATGCATTTCAGGCTTGGAAAAACAGGAGGGAAAAAACTGGAGGAGCTGCCACCATGAAACTCCTCTGGACGCTGAGCCCTCCTGCAGCAGGGGCTGAGTGTGGCCAGTGCCATCAGTGCTGGGCTGCCAGCCCCAGTGTCACCCCTCAAAGGCCAGGCTCCCTCCTGCAGGGTGCATGTCATGACAGTGTCAGTGCTCTGCAGTGCTGCTGGTGGTGCAGAATTGGGTGAAGGAGCACAGGGACAAGCCCTGCTGCAGCCTCCAGACAAGGGATTTGATGGAGGGGACATGGTGGACTTGGGAAAGCTGTGGCTGAGCATTTTTGTCATGGTCTGGGAGGAACGGGGAGGGACAGATATGATCTGTAGCCTCTTTCACGTTAGTCT
Organism: Anabacerthia variegaticeps; assembly: GCA_035583185.1. Taxonomy (NCBI): domain Eukaryota; kingdom Metazoa; phylum Chordata; class Aves; order Passeriformes; family Furnariidae; genus Anabacerthia; species Anabacerthia variegaticeps. The sequence goes on along the minus strand of JAWWEW010000006.1, from coordinate 28,490,587 downwards.
GGTTCCTCTGTCCCCCTAATTATAGGCAGTGGTGGTGGCACTGAGTGGCAATGGCCCTGTGTGCCATGAGGCATCTCACCCTGTGCTGCTCTGATGCCTCTGATGGAACTTGGGCACACAACCTGCCTTTGCAGCTCCTCCCCACCAGCTAAGAGGGGCCAGATATCATGGCCGATGGGTCCCTCTGGGGTCACCCTCAGCTTGGTGGCACTTTCCTGCGTGGGACAATCCAGCCATGCTACCCACCCTATCCACACTTCCACATTTGTACCCATGTCTCAAGACACATTTTCCTCCCAGCTGGAGGAAAAGACATTGGAGGGGCCACCCTGGCTCACTGAAAAACAAAGTTAATTAAGCTTTTTTTTTTTGCTTATTAGTGGAGACAGCCTTATTAGAGATTCAGTGCTAATGACAAGCATGCACTCTGCTCCCATGGAAAACTGCATTGAAATAAATGGATATACAGCTCAGCTGCTACCACTTCTTTAACCAGCACTTCCCTCACATTATACACGTTTAATTGGCTCTAAAGTCCTGCTTGTTTTTCGCTTTTTGACATTTACTGACACCCCTTCCTCCCTCCTCATTTAGCCCTGGCCCTTTGCTCCTCTCCAGCTCTCCATGGGAAGCTGAATGTGGGGATGATGGGGCTTCCCCTGCCCTTGCTCCCACCCCCCAACACCTCCCAAGGTGAATTTGGGTCAATTTAAAGGCAGATAGCAGAAGTCAAACTAGGTGGTCATTTCTGCTTGGCTACAGGTGGTTTCTCAAATTCCCTCAAATACTTTTGTTCCCAGAGCAAGAGACAGTACAAGGACAACACCCTCAAGTCCGGGTGTCCCAGAACCACTGCTAGGAGTTATCCTTGTTGGTAGAATGTTTTAAAGTGTTAGAGAGCAGGTTGAGTTTAGATACTAGGAAGAAATTCTTTACTGTGTGGTGGTGAGGCCCTGGCACAGGCTGCCCAGAGAAGCTGTGTCTGCCCCATCCCTGGAAGTTGGATGGGGCTTTGAGTAACCTGGTCTGGGGGAAGGTGTCCCTGTCCATGGCAAGGGGGTTGGAACCAGATTTGAGGTGATCCAGCACAAACCATTCCATGTTTCTATGACACAGCCAGCAGATCCTGACCCATGGCTCTCAAGGTGAGACTCCCAGCTCAACACCTCCCCCCACTTGGGTCTTAGCCTTCCCCCCTTGTTATTATAAGTATGTTCCTTGTTGAGCTCCAGCTGTCAGGCAGGGCCTGGAAAATGATGCTTTGCAGGGCAGTGTCCAAACCCCAACACTAGACCGGGCACCTCTCCCCAGCTGAGCACCAACAACAACAGCGCCTTTGCCTCCTTTCAGAAACCTGAGAGCTTGATGTGCGCTGCAAGGATGAAAAAACCCACCCAGGCCAGGGGCTGGTGAGGAGACTTTGAAGTTGATAGCAGCTGAAGGCTCGTGGGGAGCCTCCCGGGAGGCTCCTGCTGCACTGGGCCAGGTGGAGGGGTGCCTGCAGGCGTACCTGTCTGGGATGATCAGGGCTCTGGCCTGTCTGCTGCACGTCCGCTGAAGGTCACCAGGGCTGTCCCTGTCCTCGGGTTCTCTCCTGGCTGTGCAGACGCTGCCTTTTGTTGGGAGGTAATAGCTGGTGTGTGACTGCAGCAATAACTCTTCCTCCCTCGCCACGCTTCTTGGCAGGATGGCAGTGGCCAGGGCTGCTGATCTGTGTGCTCCAGCAGCCTGGCCACTCTCCCTTGGCTTTGTCCATCGTTCCTGCTGATGGAGGGCAGGGAGATGCTGCCTCATACCACAGCAGAGGCAGCATGGGGAAAGATGCTGCTCCCAAGCAGCAGCACAGTGGAAAGTGGAGCACTGAGCCAAACGCAAACCAGGATCACACTGGCACTGCTGCAAAGCTGAGGAAAAGCCTGTGTCCTGCTGTGGCCCCTGGGGATAAGAATATCAGGGAAGGGCACTTTGTACCGTGCCACTGTCAGTGCAGCACAGTCAGCAAATGGGTGTGCTGGAGCCTGTGCTGTTGGCAGCGTCCAAAAAGAGCAACCCTGCTGTGCCACCTAACCTCTTGTACTGGTGACATGAGGATCTCATCCAGGTCTTGCCTCCAGCTCCTGGTAGGTGCCAATCAGCCCCAGGCACAGCAGCATCCTGGCCAGGGCACAGGAGGGTACAGACACCCAGAGGGACAAGTTGGTGCTCCCATGACTGCACATCCGAGATCCACCTCCACATCCCAGTTTATTACACCTGGGCTGCCTGCCTTTGGCTTGGGGGACAGCAGAGACCGTGCCAACAGAAATCTTGAAAGCCAAAAGAAGTCTTTTCCAGGGTTTGTGAGACGGACCAGCACCCTCAGCTCAGGCACCGCTTGAACTGCCCCTGTTGAGGCAGGATGATTTTCTGGCCACAGATCCCCACGGGTGCTGCCACCCCCCCCGTGCTGGGCACCTGCACCTCCGGCAGTGGCCCCAACCCTCGGCGCTGGGACGGCCGCTCTCCCTGCCCTTTGATCCTCCCCGCCACTGACAGCTTCCCCGAGGATGTTTTGTTGGTGGTGTCACCCTTGACCATTAGCTCTTCACGCATGACTATAATGTGACATCTCTGATGCGGTGCCGCCAGCAGCCCGCAACTTCAGGGAGCAATTAAAGCCGAATGAATCACTGCGGGTGAGAGCATCTTTGACTATACAGCTCTGTTGCCCTCTCAGCCCCGCACCACTCCCTCTCCCCAAACTGCCTCAAAATACCTTTAATCCACCTCTTGGGTTCAGGTAGCCAGAGGGAGGGGCTGTAGGATGGGCAAGATGGATTTAGGAGCCAGGTCGAGCCCCAGTGGAAGGTGACCCATCCCTGGGACATCCCAGCTCCGTCTTAGAGACCATCCCATCCTGGTGGGCTTTGTCAAGATATTCCCTGCTCCTGTGCCATTATTATTTTAAGACCAGGGAGGTCAAGGCGCTGGGCTTTTTATGCGATTAGCTGCTGAGATGAAAGTTAATTAGTTTTCAATTTCCATAAAGTACCCCACTGACAGAAAGATTAGTTAAACCTGCTCACGACTGTGGAGGATTACTCAGATATTGGGAAGGGGTGGGGAAGGGGAGAGGGAGGCAGGTAGCAAGAAGGGGATTGAAAAGCAGTTCCAAATTGTGTCTCTGAGCTTTGCAGGGGTCAAAAAGGCGGCCGGACTCTGCTGGCAGCCCAAAGGAAATATGAAGGATATAGATACGTGATGAGAGAAATGAAAAAATAAAATCCAGAGATATTTCTGGGGACAGACCCCACAGAAAAGTTGTGTTGCTCTGCCGGGTCTCTGCTGACCCCTTTCTTATCCCCTGAGCTGAGAGGGGCGGCTGAGTCACCTCGCCTGGCAATACCACTCATGGCAAACACAGCCCCCGAGCTCTGGGGGCACTTGTGTTCTGATGCCTTTGTGCATGTCCCCCCCCCCTTCCCAAAATCCCCTCCAAAGTAACACCCCCTCTGTGTGAGCCGGTGCAAGCCGGGGGTGCTGCGGATCTGCCACGTGACAGAGATGGAAGGCAATTGCAAATGACATTTCATTAACGGCTTGAATAAAGCTGTTTTCCCTCTTTTCCGCTATGCCCAAAAGCGACGGTAATCTTTCGCACAAAGTGCTCTTCAAACCCCAACTCAACCCAGCCGAGCTGGGGGGCTCTTCGGGGACGGGGTTTGCCCTCTGTGTCCTCTCCCCACCGGATCCCGGCTTTTGAGACAGAGCAATGCTCCTTGAAAAGGGGAGGATAATAGTGGGTGAAAAGGCGGAGACGTCCAAGGAGGAATGTCCGTGCTCTGGAGCTGGGCAGGGGGATGCCCAAATGCAGGTTTGGGCTCCCAAAGCGCAGGGAGAGCGTCCCAATTCGGGAAAAGGTGTTCAACACTCGGGACAGCCCGGCAAAGCACTCTGCTAGCAGCTCACACGCCCGGGATGGATGTTCGGCACATGTTTGATGCGGAGCGGGGACACCGGGGCATGGGCAAACCCACCGGGACCGCAGCATCCCTCTTCCCCACCGCTGCAGAGCTCGGGGGGAAGCAGCAAGCGCCAGCGGTGGCCGGGCTGCGGGTCCCGGGCTGCGTGTCCCTTCGCGGGGCCGGGGGGCGGTGGGTGGCGGCAGGAGGGAGGGAGGGAAGGAGGGAGGGACGGGGCCGCGGTGCCCTTGGAGAGCGCAGCTGGGCACGGCGCGGCATCCCCGCCACGGCCCCTTCCAAAGCCAGCTGAGACCCGGGGCGCTGCGGCGGGGGGAGCGCTGCCCCGGCCGGCATCCCACCCAAAGCACCCCGCCAACACCCGCAATGGGGGTCCCTGAAGCCACCGGTGGGATTTTTCCCCCCCTCCCGCCGCTGCAGGGACCCCACTCCGCGCCCCACGAGGCCAGGCGGGGCCGGGGCTCCTGTCAGGGCGAGCGGCTCCCGTCCCCGCTCCCACCTTTGATGTTATTCGGCTGGACAGAGGGATGTCTGCGCGAATCATTTTCAACGCTCTTCCATATTCATAATGGGCTAAATATAGGGGAGCAAAGTGGGACCTGGCGGGCAAAGCCCTCCCCGTGGTCAGAGCCGATGACTTCTCCGCCGAGATGAAATGCTGGCGTCAGCCCCGCCGCGCCCCAGGGGCACAGGGAGCCGTACCCCGCCAGCCCCCCGACCACGGCGCGCTTCTTCAGGCTTTTTTCTTGTTGGTTTTTTTGTTGTTTTGTGGGGGGTTTTTTGGTTGTTTTTTTTTTTGTTTGTTTGTTTGTTTTTTTCTCTTTTAGCTCCCGGTGGCCAAAATCAGAATCACGTTTCAGCCGGTCGGCGGAGCAGCCCGGGAGGGGGTCTGGGGGCCCCGGCACCCCCGCCCTGCCCCCGGTGCTCCTCTTCATTAAGCGAGAAGGTTAATGATTTCAATTAGGGAGAAGGCAAGCAGCTAAATGAGTATAAATAAAGCTTTTTCTGAGCCGCGGCAGGGAGTGGGCAGGAAGGGTGTTGGGGGAGCGATGCTCGTGGGACCAGGGTGGGGCTCCCAAAGGAAAATACCCACAGCAGGAGAAAGTGTCACCCATCCTGCTGTGCTGGGCCCTTTGCCAAGCCCGGGCTGATGTGCTTACAAAAGTACTAGCAAAGCACTGACTTTTGCCCCCCCCACTCCCCTCCTGCCGTTCCCCAAGGAATAAAGCCTCTGTCAGTGGGACTGGCTTTTCTCCAGTCCTGGCAGAGCCCCTCTTGCTTGCTGGCCCCAGTGGTCCTGAGCCATGCCCGTGGCCAAAGCCATCCTCAGCTTGATTAACACCAAGAAAAAATACCGTGGAAAGTTAAAACTAGCCCCATACTGTGGAAAGTTAAAACCGTGAATAACATCAAGTCTGACAAATAGTATTTACCATATTATGCATAACTTCTAAATAAAGTTTATTCCACAGTAATTCTGCTGGTCTCCCTCACCAAGCGGTGTTTGTGGTGAGGGGTGGAAAGGCAAGCCGTGGCAAAGCCTCCCATGGAGCTCCCATTGCAGGAGCCTGGGGGGCTGCCCCTCCTTATCCCCACTGTGTTGGGCACTGCCATCGATTTGCTGGTTCAGCAGCAGGTCCCATGCCAATTTTTTACAGCAGGTACCCAGAAGCCTTTCCCACCAGTTGGGTGTGGTGTCCCCTGGGGACAGAGGGAAAGCCCAGGCTGCAGCGAAGTTGTGTGGCTAAGTCCTAGGTAAAGTCACGTTCAGGGCTATGGCCATGGGAAGCAGGTTCAACTTCCTCCCCTGCTGTGAGTTTGCAATTCAGTGTGAGACAAGGCGAGAAAAGAAATGGAAGGGGTTTCTGTTCTGGGGGTTGAATTAACCTATTTTGGGGCACCTGGTGTTCAAATGCAAACCATGTGCCTTCCAGCACAAACAGATCAGCTCCTGCGCTGGGCTGGCTTAGCAGAAACTTGGAGCTTATCCTTACTGTGAGCAGTTTCACTGAATGAAAAGCAGGAAAGGTACAGGAGGTTATATGTATGTGTATATGTGTGTGTGTCTCCTTCATACCACAGCACAGAAACAGAGGCACAAATGCCCAAATCTGCTAGAAACACCCTGTCAGCCCCTAGAGAGGTTCAGGTAGGTCTGGTGGTGTCTCAGGGATCCCAGAGCATCTCTAATCCAACGTGCACTCACAGCAGTGGATGGCTCCAGGTTTAAAGGTGAAGAAAACCCTGGGTACACCTCAGCATCAGGGCTGGGAATGGTCTCTCAGGCTGGCAATGGCCAGGGCTGCAGGACAGCAGCAGTAGGAGGATGATGGTGCTGCTCAGCTGCTGCAATGACAAGTCATGACCTTGGCGTCCTCCAGGACATTTTCCCCTTGTGAGAGACTCAGCAATATCTTTTCCCTGAAAAGAAAATAGAAATGTATTCTGTGACTCATGGAAAAGGTAAGATAAAGTACAGCCCCCACACTTGAATAGATATGTGGCTATTTTAATAGATGAGGCAATAAATAAAACCTGGTAGAGATTTTTCAAGTTTTCATTCATTTTTGATAGAGAGAAATTACTCCATTTCCTCCATAAATATAAAAAAATTCTCACTAGAGAGCTGGGAGCTCCCAGCACAATTTCCAGGTCCTCCCTAAGGCACCCAAAGTGTCTTTGAGGGCTTAGGTGCTAGAAATCAACCATGACAAAGTTTCCAGCTGTCTTGTGCAAGAAGAAAGCCAACTACCCTATGAACCCCAAGCCTAGGAGGGTTTTTTTTTTTAAATTAGGTTGATTCATTTACAGCGTGCAGTCTTTAAAAATAAGCATTTTAAGCTGACCCCCTGATTTCAGAAAGGCTGATCTCAGGAGCACAGGGTGGCCGTGCCTGTCTCCTCTTTTAGGTGTCAAACATGGGGACATCTCCAGTGGCTCAGGGAAAGCAGCTCTTCCCTGCTGTGCTGCCAGCAAGAACCTCCTGCAGCACGGCAGAGCCTCAAATCTCAGCCCTGGACCTCCAAAATGCCTTTGAGTTCACCTTCGAGATACATTTAGTAACTCGCCTTAATATTGATGCCCTCCACACACATCGCTGTGGAAGGACTCTCGGCCTTGGCCGGCATAATTATATGTTCAATATTAACAGTCTCCATCCGTCAAAGCTTTGCTGGCGCATGCCCGTCCTCGTCCCGCGGGGCTGGGCGGGCGCTCCACCCTCCCCAAACGGTGCCCTCGGAAAACCCTCTGGGGAAGAAGTCAAGGATGGCTTTGAGACCACCTTCGGGCACCCAGAAAGTGCCAGCCTCCCAGGCAGAGAGGCCCGTTTCTCTCCACTCATTGGCCTTCCCCTGCCTCATGGACCAAAGCGGCTGCTGGCCTTGGTCAGACCCAGCAAGACTGACATTTGGTGGCCAGAAGTCCTGATCAAAGAAGATGATGCAGCCAAGGACTTGCAGCCACATCTGACACAGTAACAGGAAAAGACCCAGGGCCATTGTTGACGTGGCATGCTGCAGACTTGAGGCATCTTTGAGGCTCTGCAGATGGCCCCAGCCACACAACCCAAATTTATTCTTCTCCAATACCTGCAGCTCCATGAGACTTCACTTATTTGGACAGACACTTGCCAAATCCATGCAAGGACTGGGCAACATGGTGGCCACAGAGAGGGGCCCAAGGCCTCTCCCTCCATCCCATGCGTGAACCCCTCATGTCACACAGAGCTGTGCCAGTGACCTTGTCTGGGGAAGTCACACCATCACCATCAGCAAATCACAGCCAGACTGGTGGTATGAGTATTCCTGTTGCCAGCCAGGACCCTCACCCACTGCAGAGGGTCCAGGCAGGCTTGGGGTGATGGCTGCAGCCCCTGGCACAGCAATCTCCATGGGGATGGCAGAGCAAGAAAAAAGGGCTTTTTCTAGTTGATCCTTTATGCTGTTAGGGCCTTTTCCTCTGGGTAAGCATTAAGTCTGGCTCTTTCCTGGCTGTTATTAAAAGTCAGGGCTAAAATCCCTTTGGGACTGGGGAAGAAAGATAATCCTCACTCCTTCTGACCTTCTTTCCCTTCTCACTTTGCCAGCTTATTGTAACTCCCCAGGAGTAGCTTCTCTATATGATACACTCTTTTTCGTCAAGGGGGAAAAAAAAAAAAAAAAGACATTTAGACATTTTCACCCTGGATCAGCCAGAAGGGTCCCTGCAGCAGGAGCCAGTTGCCCCCCAAGCACCCCATCATCCACATGGGCTGAATGGTTATTCCCCATCCTCCATAAAGGGCAGCTACAGAGTCAGCTGGCACTACACATTTTAAATCTACTAGAAAGGGAGGGGGGGAAAGGGAGGGGAGGAAAGAAGAAAAGAGAAGTGCCTTAAACCACCAAATTTCCCTCCTATTCCTCCTCTGCAGAATAAACAGCTCAGAGTGGTTTACTCTTCCCTTCTCCAGAATCACAGACGTGTGTCCTCAGGGCTGAGGAATCGCGTGATGAACTGCAGCAGAGGGAGAGGGCTTGCCTCTGGTTTTTCAAAAGCCCCCAAACTACGGGGTTTACACCAAGAAAAGTGCTGACGCAGCTCTCGCGGCGCGGGGGATGCGGGATGCGGGATGGGGCCAAGGGAGAGGAGCCACGCCGGGAGGTGAGAGCTGCGGACCAAGAACCTCCTGCCCTGGGATATGTGCCTTTAATGGCAGGCTAATCACTTCTGTAGATGCTGATTTGGGGTTGGGAATGTGGAAATCCCAGGGCTGCTGAGCGGGTTGTGCGTGGCTCCAGCTACCTCTAGTGGAAAGCAGGCAGAAGCGGCACCACGGGCACGTCGGGGGCTTGATCCACTCCGAGGGGCTCCCGATCCCCCTGCTTGGAAGGCTTAGTGCAATATTTAGCTGCGAGAAGCACTTCACCCCGTCACTCTCGACTTGTCGTGGGTTTGGGTGGCCCTTCTCTTCCAGAAATGCCAGGACCTGCTTATCCCATATGGCTGGGCTGGGTGCAGAAGCTCCACGCTGTTTAAGACCCCAGTGAGCTGCCCCCAACAGCCTGAGCATCTTGGTCATCCTCTCGCCAGAGCAGCCAGTGATTTTGCAAGACCACAAGCAGGATCAGAGACCCATTTTTTTCCCGGGGTGACTCATTTGTCAGGGCTCCGTGATGTCCCTGTAAGGACACTCGGCAAGGCTGGGAGCAGAAGGATGGGCACCTTTCTCCTGGAGTGTTCTGTGCCATCACCAGGCACTGAGTCACAATCTCAGTTAGCATTGCAACCTGGCTATAAATTAGGAAATTCGGTGTTCAGTGGAGAACCTTCCCTATCATCATTGCAATAAGGGAACACTCACTGCTAAGGTGAATGGTTGCAAGGAGCTGCCAAAAACATTAGGGATGAGCATGACAAGGTTTCCTCTGCTGACAAAGTGCTCCCATGGCATATCTATGCCCAGGAAAAGGCCCTTTCACTGGATTTTCTGAGTGTAGCCCCACGGAGATCAAACTCACTTGTTGTTTCCTTCTAGCCTTGAAAACTATCGTATTTTCCACAAGCGCTAAAGTGATTTTATTTCAAAAAAGAAATAAAAATTACTTGCTTGTTCACATGAATCCAGGAGATGATGCCTTCCAAAAGGTCCCCACATTGGTCGTCCTTGACACCAGCAAAGCAGCAAGAGGAGGCAGCAGCTCCAGTCTGAGCAGACACCCCACGCCTTGGCTCCCCAACCCCACACGGCCCTGCACCCAGAAACAACTGCTGTACACATGGCCTTGAAAATTGTATAAAAAAAGAAATTACAAAGAAACAGAAATATTTTTCTGCACCTCCAGCAAGCTCTGGCTTTGCAACCTTGGGTTTGTCTGAGAGAGATATTTTAAAATAAACCTGAAGAAGGCAGCTGGAAAGAGTGGCAGCTAGTGTCACCTAAAGCAGAAGCCACTTTTTCATGCTCTTCTTTGCACTGTCACCTGAAGGCAAGGGAAGGAGGCCATGCCATCTCCCCCTAGATCCAGAAGTCACTGAAAACTTGCAAAAAATGGTTAACAAGCTTGAAGTGTTAGGGACAAGTGGGGCTGATGGGAAGGATTAGACATTAATGAGAGCCATCTTCCAAAGCATCCATCACTCCGCTTTCATGGGTTTCTTAATGTGGTGGGAACTCTGCCATGGCTGGATTCCTTTTATTTAAAGCAGAGATAAAAAGCTAGAGTGGTATTAATATTAATTAAGAGACAGACATTCGCAGAAACTTTCTTTACCCCATGTCACACCCAGCTCTCAGTCCCACTTCAGGGAACAACCAGATTTTTTCCAGAAAGAACTAAATTGTTCTGCAGAATTTATGAGTCTTTGTCACTTCTGCTGTGACTTTTATCCCACAGGGCAGGAAGCAAAGGCTGCACCGGATGAAAGCTGCTCACAACCCAGTTCTCTGTCCTGGGGCATCTTGCAAATGTTTCCATTTTTCTTGAAATTCCCTGTGGAATTTCTGAAATGGGGGGGAAAAAAAAAATCTTGTGCTGATGCTGAAATAAGATCTTGATTTTTGAAAAACAAGAAAATAAAGAAGTTGGAGAGAAATGCAGTCCATTTGCATGATTGCCTGGGTAGATGAGGCAAGGAGGAGCTCCAGGTATGGGGTAGGTGCTGCTGGATGGAGACCTGAGACCTGCAGCAGCGGTGGGGATGCATCTGGTGGGACCTCCATGCTGGGCTAGGGTACAAGCCATGAGGACATATGCAAGAGGCTTCCCATCATAATGAGGTGCTTGGCCCATTGCAAGTCACCCCATGGTTCTCGCTGGCCATGAGAAGGTTAATTCCCAATTTCCCTGGAACACCAGGTTTCAGCTGGTGGGTTTCAGAGGCTCCCAGCCCTGGACAAAGGCTTCAGTTTTAGCTGCTGTTTGTCTCTCTGGCTTTTTGTCAAACTTTGTCCTCGATCTGTGCAAAATGGCCTTCCCAGGCAAATGCTGTCTGGGGCAGCCATCTCTGGGATGAGAGAAGCTACAGCTGGGAATTTTTTGAAATGAAACCCTGGAAGCACATGGGCAGATGTGCCGTACGACTGACACCAGATGGGGGACAGCAAGGATAGGAGATGCCCTTCTCCATGAGAGCACCACAAAGCCTCCATCACCCTTCCTGATTTTCTCTATTGAGCTTAAAAGAAGCTGGACAGCAGAAGGCAATGGCTGAGGTTGGCACAGGCTCCTGTCTCTCCGGGTGTCCAGAGGCTGTGGGGTGTCCTCTACCTAACCAGGTTTGCCAAATCTGTGGGCAACCCATGCAAAATCCATCGTGGGGGAGAATTAGGCTAGAAAGTGGGTAGCATCCTGGTGTCCTGACTTCTGCTTAGTGTGACCCATCCTGAGAGCTATTGAGGCTGGAGGACCCCAAGGCCAGCATGAATCAGCACTGAGAGAGCCCTGCAGCACAGGCGACCAAGCCAGAAATGAATTGTCTTATAAAAGCTGTCCCATTGCTTTAAAAAGAGAAAGAAAGGCCAGAGAGCTCATTAATTAAGTGAGCTGAGGATTTTAGACGACAAACCTGCTGGATGCTGTAAGGCAGAACTAGTCCCTGTCTTGATTAAAGGGGCTGGAATAAGGGCCAGGCTGAGGGAGAAGCAAAGGCAGGAGAAGCTCATGTGCAATAGGGAAACTGAGGCACGCAGACAGGCTTGCCCCACCTGGGCTAAGCAGGGTTAGCATTCCACACCCTCCACGGTTAAGGGATGAGAGAGCAGGAAGGCACAGGTTACAAGAAACCAGGCAGGCAAACACGATGGGAGAATCCTGCCCAGGCACACCCCATTCCTGACGCCCCCAGCTAAGGGCCAGCAGAGTCTGAGGGGATGGGAGGTCTGAGGTCCCCTCTCTTCTCTTGCCCTCAATCGGGGACCAACAGCCCTGGAGCAGGCAGAGGAGCAAGGATGTACCACTGCCTCATTTCACCTTCTGCTTCCTTGGTTGCCAGCCTCAGAAATAAAAACGGGGAGGAGAAAAAATAAAGACTTGTAACCTTCTGGAAAACTTTTGGCTGCTGAAATAATGCACGCACGGGAGAGATATAAATAAAAAGAATCAGCTTGATTGGGGCGTACTCGATGAATTTGCAGTGGGGCAAAGGTAATTCCATGGCCAGTGAGAAAGAACAGGGCTGTGGGTTGGTGGGCTCCTCTGCAGACCCTCAGACAAGGACGCAGCCCCAGGTCGCAGCCCTGCTGTCCTCAGTCTGTCGTTCGGGGCTCGGCCACGAGGTGGAGGCTTCTGCCTGCAGAGAGGAGCGGGGCAGACCTGCAGAGGACCCAGAGAGGTCTCCAGCCAGTTGTGGCGTCCCCATCTCCTGGGGACACGTCGGGGCTACCCAGGCACTGAGGTGCTTTGGGGATGGATTGGGACCTGGCTCCGGAGCATACCCAAAGGTGGCTGCTGCATCCTCATCCTCTGTCCCTGAAGCCTGGTCACCGCCGGGGTTTGCTGCAAGATACAGTAGTTCAACTCGGTGGAAAGCTGGAGTAAACAGATAGGAGGGGGCTTTTCTCCCCTCTGCAGAACCGCTGTCCCCCTCGGGAGCCTGGGGACAGGCTATGAAGGCAAAGGGGGCTCAGGTGGCCCCCTGGCTGGTGGACAATTGTCAGGGATTTGAGTCAGACATTCCCAGCAAAAAAAAAAATCAGGTTTCAGCAATATTGTGACACTCTCCAGTTGGTTTTTTTTTTTCATCTGGCCAACAGGGAAATTGGGAAAAAGCAGTTTGGGTGGGTGCTTGAGGTTCTGTGCCTCTGGTGAGCTGATTCGGAGCAGCAATGCCTGGCTGTGCCGGAGTAAACAGGACAACAAAGTCTCATTTTTATCAACGTTTTCCTGTAAAAAGAAGTCCTGCTCCCTGTATTATTTAGAATTTGTAGGTCTTACCAGTGGGAAGGGAATCCCCTTTCCTGCCTGCCTGAACCCCTCAGAGCTGCCCTGTGAGCAAGCTACACTGTGCCTCCCTGTCCCCTGGAGTGCAGGTGAGGAGCCAGGTGAGGGTCTCAGGGTCTCCCAAGCCAGGGTGGTGCCAGCAGGGATCCCACGGATTCACAGAATAGCTGTGCCTGTGTGAGGGGCGAGAACAAAGCGCCCTGCTTTTCCAACCTCTTCCTTCGCAGCAGCCGAAACCTGCCTGCATCACCTCTTGCTGGCGGAGTGACCCATCATCCCGCCATCCCACAGATGGGGCGAAGCGGCTCGAAGGGACAGCACGGGGACGAACACCCATCGCCACCCTCGGTGCGGGGCAGGGGCTGCGGCGGAGGTGATTAATTAGCGGCGTGGCGGCGGCGAACATGTGTCGGCCTCCACATCTGCCCCTCGACAGCAGGGCGCCATAAGCGAGGTGTCACCGCTTTCCCGCTCACCTCCTTCCCCGACGTGATCGGCTGCGACATCCGCGCCAGCTGCTCCGGGCGCAGGAAGCGCCGGCCGGTCCCTGCCCGGCATCCCGACGGCAGGCAGCTCCTGCCAAGGCGCTACGTGGGTGCCTGGACGTGGGTCCCCGCGGTCAGCTGTGGGGTCAGGGGCAGCGAGCGGTGGCACCTGCGTGTCCCTCCCGGCGAGTCCCTTATGCTGAGGCAGGAGGGGAGCAGGGCCAGCCGTGCAGCAGCCATTCCGCACCCTGCCTCGCAAACCTTTGGATATCGGAGGAGTCTGGGAACACACCGGTTTCTCGTGCTGCATTAGTAATTAATACAATCATTAATAGCGTGCTGGGGGTGATTGGCTCAGCAAAGCCGCTTGCAGATGCTGTTAGACGGGGTGGGACGATGGCGAGTGTTTGGAATCTTTGGACCAGGGCTCCGCAGGCAGAGAGAGCAGGCACACACTGCGCTGTCCTCGTGGCTGGCATGCACACAGACAGGGCTTTTTATCCTTAAGAAATTTTTAAGGAGCCCATGGGACAAGTCCTGCATTCGTTATCCACGTGGGAGTTCCTCTGTGGGATGCACCAGGATCTTGCTGCTCCTTGCTGTTCCTGTATGAAATCCTATCCTTTTCCCAGCCGACCCAAAGTGGGAAAACCCCCTATTAAGCATCATTCCCTGATCCCTGTTAAGCATCATTCCCTGATTTCCCAAGTCAGGTCCCAGGAAGGGCTTCCCACAAACAAGGCAGCCTCCACTTCCTGGCTCAGCCTTCCCACCGCAGAAGCCCCCATCACATCCTTCTCCTTCGCCTCCGTATTTCACAAAACTTGTAGGAACTTAATTATCTTTGAGACTTCTCCCCTGTCAAACCAGGCTGCAACGGGCCAGCAGCCTTCAAGAGATAATAACGGGGATGGACAGGCAGTGAGCACGGGAGTGCCGTCTCCTCTGCCAGCAAGGGCAAAAGCATCCCTTTCCCTCCCACCGAAGCCCTGGGCCAAACCCAAGCGCGGAGGGCAGGGCGATCCTTTCCTCCCTGACTCGCCGCTCCCATAGCCACAAGTGGGAATTGGGAGGAGGAAGAGGCGAGAGATGCTGGTGCCGGCCGTCAAGCAGCGGGCCAGTAATAACCTCATTATGAGGGGGAGGGGGCAGATGCCGTCCTTCTGCCGCCCGGGCGCCACCGGCAGCTTGCGGAGCCAGTAAGTTGTCAGCCCGTCTCCTGCCTCTCACCTTGCTTCTCATTAGCTCCCCGCCGCGCTGCTGCACGGGCAGATGGGGCAGGTCCCGCACCCGCCTGCCACCGCCACGCCGCGGGGATGCTGCGGGGCACCGACCGGCTCCGGCGCCGCTCCCAGGCACATCCCCTCGGCCGCACGGCAGGGGTGAGGTGCTGTCCCCAGCACCGGGTGCAGGCACGGCTGGCCCACATCGTGCTTTCCCAGCTGCGGATGGGTGGCTGTGCTCGCCAGCTGCCTGGCAGAGGTGACTCTTGTGCAACCCGGTGTGCTGTCTCTCGGTTCAGGAGGGCGAGCTGGAAGCAGGAAAGCTCTTGTGGCTCTGTGCAATGCAACAGCCCTGGTGATCCTTGCAGGGTCAAGATGCTAAAAACATCCAAGCAGCTTCACCCGGTGAGCCAGGCCCATGCCCTAGGACGAGGAGACATCCCACAGCCCGGTGCTGTGCTTTGGGTGTCCAGGGTGCTGAGCTCAACAAATCACTCTAGGGACCGAGCCTGCTCTTGAGCAGTCCAACCCCCACCAGGAGGCATTCTCTGCCAAAGCTAGGCAGACATCCTCCAGCAACAGCAATCAGAGCTCTGGAATACTGCCTGGGGAGCCCCAAAAGCAGGAGAGGGACCAAGAGAAGCATAAAGCCCAAGCCAGTAGTCGCCATCAAAGACTAAGCCAGAAGGGAAAAGCATAAGCAGAGGGAAAGGGATATGAAGCTGGTTGGTTATTTCCTTATAGATGCCATCTCCAGGAAAGGGGCTCTTACACATTACCCCATGCCCCACGCATCTCCTATCTGTCCAGGGCAAGAGACCCATCTCCTGGGAACACAAGCCTGTGCTTTCCACAAGAACAAAGCAAAGCATGAGCCCCTGCGTTTGAGCAGAGTGAGCAACCCTTCCAGGCTGGATAGATATTCCCAGCCAGAGATATGTTGTCCAAACAGTATTGCAAGAGTTGAGCCCACTACTGAGAGCAAGGGCTCCCCCACATTTATTACCTAATCATCAAACTGCTTATGCATCTCCAGCAGGCCAGATCCAGCAGGAGCATCACTGCTTGTGGTGGTGTCTGCTCCCCCTTCCCACAGGGAAGGCCCCCGACACCACGACACGACACCACTGCAGCTGTTCTGCCTGTGGCTGTGTAAGATCCCCAGACCCACGTGCCATGGGAACAAGAACCTGGAGAAAGCCTGGATGTCTTCCCAAGCCTAAGCACTCCATGGTGCTTTTTCACCACTGCTGAGGACTTTCTCTGGTCATCTGAAGGCAGAGCACTGTGCAACCCTTGGGCAGGAGGGAGCTGTGGAGAGTGATGGTGGTGCCATGTCACCATGGGAAGAGATGATCCCATGTGTTCCTCTCATCCAACTGTCCAAAGCCTGAGCAATTTTGTCATGCTCAGGATATCCAGCCACTCTGATATCATCTTTGGTCTTGGCTACTCAGCAACACCTGATTCAGAAGCACCGAAGTGTTGAGTTAAGGGAGAATGGGAAAGGGACCCTTCAGACCCCTGCACTCTTCCAGCCTTTCCACCTTCTCATGTGTCCAGCTTTTTCTGCCAGTCCTTACCAGAAAGATCCAGCTCTCTTTCTAACCATGATGATTTCTCCCTCTCCTTGAGGGAATTCATGTTCTGCTCCCACAGCCCAGACCAGCATCTCTGGGCTACTGCAGCCCTCCTGGCCATGCTGGGGGGTGGCCTTTTTCTTGCTGCAGCCATGGTGGCTGCAGGACCGAGAGTCATGGCCCAAAACAGCCATCCTCAAGCTAATGTTTGCCTAAAACACGTTCAAGATCACCATGGATGAGCCCTCTCAGTTATCCTAAAACAAACCAGGACACCTCTGCACCAAAACCACAGTGGTCCCAAGAGCAGCCATCTGCCAAGCCATGGTTGTTCATATTAGGGAATGAAAATGGGATTTTTTTTTTTATTTTATTTTAATGTTATTGTGCGCTTGCGGGGGCCTTTTTTGGGGTAGCAGCACAAATGCCCCTAAGTGCCCTCCAATTCCCCACATCCAAGAAGCTGGCTCAGCCCTGCCGGCCCCTCACCTCCCGCAGGTCACCACAGGGATGCCTCAACCACCAGCAGAGCTGAGAAAACACCTCTGCCCTGGAGCCACCACATTTATTGAGGTCCTCAAACCCACAGAGGGGATGTGGAATGGGGGGGCAGCAAGTCCTGGTTCCGTCCAAGGGTCAGAGCCCCCAACGGGCAGCATTTCTGCACTAATTGGGGCAGAATGAGGCTTTTTTCCTCCTTTTGTCTATGCAGGCTGCGATGTGAGGGAAGCAGCTTTAAAGGCATGCGGTACCTGTGCGAGGCGGAGGGGGCAGGGGTGTGTGTGCAAGCGTACAGAGCTATTAATTAAAATTGCTCAGTCAGATGCTATAGAGAGATTAGTTGTCACATTGTGTTAATGGCAAGCTTGGCAACTCCGCGAGAAGGGGCAGGACTGCCCGCCGTCCCCTCAGCTGTTCAAGTGCCACGTTTATACCCAGCCAGAATGACTAATTGGCAGGTTTTGTCGAACAGAAGCCCCCTTGTTATTGGGAAGAGATCAGTGCCTTAATGAATGAGAGGGAAGAAGGGGACATGCGGGTACTGAGAAGCTGCAGCCACCTCTGAGGCAGAGGTCCCACAGGGAGGGAGAGCTGCTGTCCTGTCCTCATGGCACAGGGAGGCTGGAAAAGCCCAGGGCCATGGAATGGCACAACACTAGGTTCTTCACCAGTTTGTCAACCCCAGAGTTGGGTTCCTATGAAGAGATGGAAATATCTTCCTGGACCTTCCCAGCTCAGGGGATCAGCACAGCACAGGACCCCCAGCTCTGTCCTTCATCCTTGTTTACAGGTATTAGAGTCTTTGTTTTAGTTCCTTGCATCCTTCTTGCTGAAAAGGGAAAGAGAGCACAGTGAAAGGCTTGGGGGAGCTCCCAAATGGCAGCTCCAGGAGAACATCACTGCCTTGGCTGCTGGAGGATACTCAGTGCAGGCAGGGCAAGCACGGAATCCACCCTGCCTTGCATCAAAATGTGGGGTAGAAGGCTCCCAGTGCCTGCTCCAGCTGTCATTTCTCCCCTTCTTCCCCACTGATGTCCCCTTCCAAATTTCTACACCCAAATTAACTCCTGTTTGACATGAAAAGAGCTTCCCACCAGCTGGGACAGAGATGTGCTGAGCTCCATGCCTGGGCACAGTCCCTGAAAAGGCTTTTGGTGAATACAGATGTTGGTGAAACAGAAAAGCACAGAGATATTTGGTATTAGCCCTTCAGTCTTCAAAAGGTTCAGTGGCAGTGGGCAGTGTTTCTGCCCTCTGAGGGACAACCCTACCCCAAAGCAGGAGGAACCAGAGGAAAACACTCTCCTCCCCATTTTGCAGAGGAAGGAAATTCAGATATGGAGCCACAAAGCCCTACAGGTGTCCAGAACCTTCAGAGCCTGTATGATTTTTGCATTTTGAGACCTTGTCCTGGTTGATTTGACAAGGTGTCCCTTGGAAAAGTGTTGAGTGTAAAACTGAGGTGCAGCATGACTGCCACTCACTCCAGGGACTCACCTAGATGTCCCCATCCAGCTGTTTTCATGAGGTTCTCAAACTGGGGATCAGCCTTTTTTAGCCTAACCAACACCAATCTCACACTGTCTAGAATAGCTGGTTGTTCCCCATCCCAAATTCAGCTTTATTTTGTGGATTCTGGCCATGCTGGAGGGCAACACGGAGCACGTGGGGATGCCATAGGGCAGTAAAGCTTTTCTTCTACCAACACTAGAGAAATGAGCCTTGTATTAGAGATATCAGCAAGTTTCCAAGCTGACTTGCTGCCTCAAGCTGTTCCCCTTGGATTGCCATGGGTGAAGACAGATGAACCCCCACTGTTGCTGAGAGGGATTGCCATCCCCCTGCCGCCTCCAGGCAGCCCCAGGCCAACAGCACCTCACTCCAAGAGACCTGGAGGTGCCTAGAGATCAGCAGCAACCTTGGGTGGGAGGCAGCTTTTTACTTGGACAAAAAGGCACGGCTCTGGGGCAGGATGAAAGCTCTTCAGGGAAGTTGCAGGCACAGCAAAGCTGAAATTTCTTCATAGGAGCTGGTCTAAAGTTAAGCTGGACATGAATTGGACTTAAAACCATAGCCAGGTGGAGTCATTTCAGCCCAGCCTGAGCTCTGTGCTGCCATACCTCTTTATTGCTACCCAGCTAGGCTCTCCTGAAGTCAGCACAATTACATCCACCCTCCAGCCATCAGGCACCTCAGCTGTGTTTCACAGCCACGACTGCAGCCTGACCACACCACCCAGTCTCCAATGAGGCAGAGAGGTCACCGTCAACACCATTTGAACCCTGAGGCCAGACTTTTGGGTAGGGTGATGTGATAGCTGGCGACTCAAAAATGCCCACAGCACCGGTGTCATTCACACCTTCAAACAGCCTGGCCCTAAACAGTTTTTTGGGAGGTCACTATATGCCTATAGGCGGACCTGCAAGTCTCTCCCTTGGCCCCAGGGGCTACTTGCAGATGACCAATGAACCTGGTGTGTCATTCCTTAGCACTGCTCAGAGACAGTTCAGAACAGAATGCTTACCTTCTGCATGTACTTCCTCCGACTGCTAGTTTCCTGCTATTTTGCTTTTTTCCTAACTTTACCATTTCACAAGTCCTTACTAAGCAAATTTCTGTAAGTTACTCATTGCCCATCAGCAAAGATAGTAAGGGATGTGCTCTGAAGACTTTGCTTCCTTTACAACTCAGACTTTTACAAACTTTATCTTTTTGTACTTAATCTCTTGTTCCCAAGATGTCACACTGACTGGACCAGACCCGAGCAAGGAAAGGATTGCATTGCACTAAAAAACCCAAACCCAACACAAACAGTGCTGGACCCAAGCTTTTCTTTTGTTCACTGCTTTTGACCACTCCAGGTCATGTGTTGCCGTCTCCCATGCAGCAGTTACTTGTCACAGAAGACACTTTGTTCATATATTTGAGGCAAAGTTCTAATCACTGGATGTAATAGGGCAAGATGAGTGATAGATTGACACAAGTAATTTCCATGTTCCCACCAGTAACATTGATTTTAGGGCATTCAGTCTTTACAAGTCACTGAATGCAGGGGAAAACTTGGCTCTGATCTTTTCGGTAAAGGTCAAAAGGGTGCTCAGATCTTTGTATGGAAGCTCACCTGCTAAAATGCCCTTCAGAGTTTTGACATCTGCCCCAGTCATGAATCTAGGAATTGCCTCTGATTGCATTTGCTGAGGCAGGACCCTCTGAGAAGGCTGTGTGAACACATCTGTAGTACTACTTGAACACTCAAAGCTTCCCTGAGCCTGCCCATCTACAGGACACATGTAGGGGTTGAATTGCATTGGCTGTTGATCTTCTCAAGACTGGCTCTAGCACTCAATCCATCCTTCCTAACCAGGAGCTGATGTTGGCCAGCCCCGTGACTTTTGTCTGTTGCAATGGCTGTTACTGCTCTCACTAGCAGGATGTCTACCAACCCTTCCCATCCCAGCCCAACTGGAAGGATGCAGCTCCCATGAGAGCAGTCATGAACAACCAGTCAGTGGATGCATGGGCCTTTACACTGCTGGAAGGGGCTCAGAAATGAACCAGTCAGGCATCTATTCCAGTCCTGCTCATGGCAACACTGGTTGTGTCCTGGCTTATGGTTTAGGGACTGATTTTTCTCCATGCAGAGAACCCCACAGTCCCATGATAACTCAGTGTGAGAGTGTTAAAACAACCTATGAAAACTGGTTTCATGGCTCATGCCAGGGGAAACCAGAGTGCTTTAAACCCACCAGGAGGTTGAATCCAATAACAAATGAAGAAGAAGATTAATTTCAAATCCAGCCTGGATCCTTTCTTGGCCCATCCAACACAAGACTCTCTGCTGGCCGAGGATGCTCCCTGACTCCATACCCTGCCAGACCCTTCCCTGTCCCCAGGCTGCCCAGGGCTGCCCCATGCTCTCCTCTTCACCCCCTCCTCCATGCCCTGCCATCAAACAATGCCTGTCCTAAGAAAACCACCCCGCAAGCAGGTGAGCGACCGCACAAAGCAGCCCTGCTATGCGCGGCATCCCCGCGCGCGAGCCAAGCCGGGAGATTCACCTGTGCGGCCCAGACAGTGAAGAATTGTTTGGAGCAAAACACTGTGCAATCAAGTGGAGATAGCAGAGGCAATGGGGTCAGGCAGGCTGCCTGGGGCATCTTTCATCTCCGACTTCGGGAGGTGGGGTGTAAAGTGCGTGCTGGCCGGGCCCAGGGCGGGCTCAAAGGCAGCCTTGTTCTGCCAGCTATCTGCCATCTCTCTGATGTCACACGTTTCATTTGGGCAGCTCACTTCAAAGGCCCCCTTCTCGTGCTCCCTCCCTCCCTTTCTCTCTTCTGGGTTGGATTTGCTATTGGAGGGATAATAGCCCAGCTTTCCAAAAAAGCATTTTGCTGTACAATTAAAAAAAAAAAAAAAAGAAGAAAGATGCTTAAAGAGCAGCTGTCCAGGTTAACCCAAGCCGGGCAGGGCTGGGACACTCACCAGGAAATCAGGGTTTCTCAACCTCCTTCCCAGCAGCAAATCTGGGCTTATCCTAGCTCCCAGTACCCCAAATCCTGCTCCATGGATAAAAGGATCCCCCTTGTATCTGCATCCACCATACATTTGGTACAGGGACCTCTGTGTCCTGGCTCCTGCCAGCCACAAACACAGCCCCAATCAGAGGTCCAGTTTTGGCTAGAGTTTTTAGCAGCCGTGTCAAACACCACCTCAGCATACCCATGGCATCAGGACACACAGCATCCACCCCCACAGCCCTTGCTGGGTGCCTTGAGGCACGTCCTGCAGGCGGGAGGCCAAAATACCAGCCGGAATACCAGCCACGATGTGTTGGCCATGCCAAGACAAGACATCTTGCTCAGCTGCAGCCTCTTGTTGAACAACTGTATCTCTGCCAAGCTACACAAACTTGTCCAACACCGCACTAGAGAAAGATGGCATTTCAAAGGGCTAATAAGACTCTGGATGCAAATTGCCTACTGGGAGAATGTGTATCCCAGTCAGTGAAACCTAAAAAGCAGAACACATTCAGATACAGTCAGCAAGACCCAAAATAAGTACTTGGGGACTTCTGGTTTTTGAATTTAGGGAGTTTGGCAAAGGCAGTTTGAGCCTTTTTCCTCAACTGGAAGATATCCAGTGTAGCCAATATCTTCCTGCACAGACCACACTTCCAGAAGCTGGGGATTTAGAAGGTGGGAGAAAAAAGCTGTGGGAGGAAAGGAGTGGGAAGTGTGCTGGTACCCAGTGGAGGCCCAAAGATCCTGGACAAAAGCTATTTAAGTTGCACCACCACCCACTGCCACGCACCACCCCTTCACATGGCAGCCACTTCACCACATGGACACCTGGCAGCTGTTTCCTGGCTCACCTCTACGCTGAGGCTGTTTCAGTTGTGGTGATGGTAGTAGGAAAAGGTGTATCAAAATTCAAATAAAAAGGCGAAAAATTCAGCAAAAGGAAGAAAAATCACGCTGACCCCAGACCCACCAGTCTGCTGACCCATACTAGAGTGCCTGGGCTGCAGGCCATGACTCCTCTAGATAAAGCCAATCCTGCCTGAAGGGCAGCTAGCAGCTTGCCTCAGTGATGCTCTGATCCTTAGCTGCCAGACTGACTTCTGCTCACACCCCAGCAGCCTCCCCTGGACAGGCAGGACCTGAGATGTGTTGCTGCCCCTCCTCTGCCTGGAGCCTGCTGGGGGACCTCCATCCCTCTCTGAGCATCACTTCACCCCACGAGGAGAGGGGATGCACTTTGCACTGAAGAAGCTGTTTTGGAGCCTCGGGGAATGTAATGTCAGAAATCCCTAGGGGTCATTCTTTAATGCTGACAGCTGGGAGAGAGGCAGAGGTACCCTGAATACCGGCAGTGTAAGCAGCAGCCTTTGCTCCCCTAACCAAGCATCCACAGGAGGATTTAAGGGACTCACAGAACTTACTGGCAGGTATTAAAAGTTCACTGGGGCTGTAATAGCAATCTGTCAGCCTGCTGCTAATCCGTCTTGACAGAAACTTTATAAGAAGCTGAAGCGTGTTAAATAGTCCTGGAGTTTAAGCAGAGCAAATGCAAGGAGGGTGGTTTAAAGCAAAGGCCATTTTCTGTGGACCTCTGACCAGAAGCCCAAGGGCCAGCTCAGGGTCTGACTCCCTAAACAGCTTCTCTCGAGGAGAAAAAGGAGGGACACCTCTAGAAAGCACCCAGTGAGTGCTGAGCAACACACTGGGCTCCTGATGGGCTGTCCCACGGGCAGCTGGGGCACAGGCAGCAGTGCACAATAGTGGCTCTGTGTGCTTGGGAGGTGGGGGATAGCACTCTGGAGGGGTGCTCACTGCAACCATCTGATGCACCTGCACTCACCTTCGAGTCAAGAATGCAAATAATTCACATCTGCAAATCCTGGGAAACCCATTAGCGCTGAAACTGGATCTGTTCACCCCACGAGGGAAGTTTGCCCAAGCCAGCACATCACTGCAGTTTCGGGGATGGTTTTATTGTCTGGTTATGACAGAGCCCTCAGTCTGGGCTGTGTCATACAGGTGGTGTTCTGTGCTCTCCAGTCCATGGATGTTAACAGACAGGACAACCAGGTGCACCCTCCTGGAGAAAGCAGCTCGGAGGGTCTCTCCTAGGACAGCCAGCCTCCTGCATGAATGGCACACCAGTTACCAACCAAATTACACACCAAAAGCACAGCTCAGAATAATAGAATTGCAACCTGCCTGGCACTGAATAACAGCTTCCCATTGCTCTCCAACATAAAGGTGAGGCTTCCAGGTGCATTGTAGATTTTATTAGGGACCAGCAGCTGAGATGCCACCTCCAGTGGGTTCCCACACCAGCAGGACTGCAAACACATTGCCAGAGCAAGTTTGTGTGTGTTGGCACCGCTCTGAATATTCCCCACAGTAGGTTTGCCCTGGAGCAGATGGCAAAGTTTCATCACCATCTCTGTATTTCTCTGCTCTATTTCCCATGGACCTCCTAAGACTTTTGCCTTTTAGCTAAGAGTCCTGCTCCCTCACAGAAGCATCCCATGCCCCGCCAGGAACAGTTATCATCAGGGTGACTCAAGACTTGCACACAGGAAGGGTCTTGCACACTGTTAAACTCCCAGTGAGAGCCTCCAGAGGTTTCTGCAGCCTCATGTTCACTAGAGCTTTCTGCTGAGAGGTAGAGAGCCAGACCTTTAGCTAGAGAAAAAGGGTAAAGGACTTTTATCACCCTGCTGAGACACAACACCTGGATCAGAGGCCAATAAATCAAATAAATAACAGTATCTCCAGTACAGAGCCAGTAGAGAAGAATGAGCCAGTAGCAGTAACACATCTTCTCCACACTCCAGCACACCACATGTATCCATGGGTCTCAGGTCAGCTGAGCAAAACTCATGGGGTCCCTCAGGCATAGAAACAAGAAAGACTCAGTAGGAGCCCACCTACTGGGAAGCCTGGCCTCTCATGGCTTTGTGCATCCCTCTGGTGGGCAGCCACGACCCCTTCCTCACACCTCAGCTGCGGGTGTGACATGGTAGCACTGCTTGCTAATGGAATTCCTGAACTCCAGCAAGGGAGTTCCCACTGAAGTCTCGCCATGGAGGGAGAGAGAAGTAGAGGACAGATTTATAAACCTCTTCAGCATTCCTTTATGCAAGATCCACATAAACCTCTTCAGCATTCCTTTATGCAAGACCCACGTATACCTATTTTTTAAAACCCATCAAAATTGGCTGAAATGAGGTAACAATCCCCATCACTTTTTATTTTGGCAAGGAGGTGACAGGCCAGGCAATTGCATAAGTCTTGTCTGAGCAGAAAAACAAGGGAGAAACATTTGCCAAGGAAAAGAAGTCTTGCTGGGAATGCAGAGCAGGACCCATAAGAGCAGCTAAAAAGGGAGTACGTGTCCTGGGGAACACACCTATGGTAAAGCACAAACTCAACACAGGTGTCAGCAGGAGCAGGTAGATGCAGACCAGGTAATCCACTATAAAGCCCTTGCACGCCCACTGACTTCTTCCTTAGGAAGCACCTCGAAGCAACCCTGGAGGAATTCACAAACTGGCATTGCCATTTTCTTTTTCTTTCCCAAGCCCCACTTCCCCTCAGCACGTTGTCATCGTCTTCCCCAGGAGCAGAGTTGCTCCCAAGTAACCAGATCCCCCCCAGCCACAAAGCGCCTACTGTACTCGCCCCGATGCTATCGGGAGGGGCTGGCTGGGTGCACACGGTCAGGCAGCACCTAAGCTCGGGTGGCCCAGAGATGTGGCATGAAACAAGACTCTTCCTCCTCCTCCCCCAGCACACCGCAGCTTTGAGGCCATCACGGGGAGGACTGAAAATGCAGCATCTCCTCCGCTTATTCATATTTCACGGGGAAGCTCCAGCCCTGGCTAACACACTCCCCACCAGGCGCTTCTGTCAATCCCTTCATGAAAGCCAGCACTGCCACAAACATTTGCTAGCTCCTCGCGAGCTCCTGGCTGGAGGTGAGCTGGTCATATCAACAGAAGATTTTTCTTTTGAGAAAAGGAAAAAGTAAGTGAGTCAGGGAAACAGCTGTTAGACTGCAGGAATAATCAATTAGGAGGCAATTTCATCATCTCGAATAAGCTTGCTCGCACTTAGGAGCTTTCTGAAGGAAGTGATTAGCCTCTAATTGATGGGTACTGTAAAGCCCAGGAAAGAGGCAGAGCAGCTCAGTTTGTACAAGCATTTCTGGGGCATGGCACAGGCTCTGGGTCCCACCACTGGTGCTCAACATACTGCACTGCCTTTGAGGATGGCACCTGCCTTCAGGCTTCTTTATGGGTCTAATCCCTTGCTAAAGACTCGCTGATATTTTTCTCTGGTTCAGTGTCCCTCCTCCATCTCATGCTCCCAGGTAACCCAGCCTGACATGGGAAAAGCCACAGGTCAAACACCAGCCATGCTTTTCTCCTTCCCCACCTCCATTTGCAGATGCCTGGCCATGCTCAGCCAGCTGGTGCTGAGAATTGGCCCCATTTCTCATAGCTTAATTTGAGGAACAAAACAGGCTTTCAGATGGTTCACAGTGCCTCTGCTGAGGCCTCCTGGTCACCCACAGTAGGGCTCCTCTGTTGCTCCTACAGGAAAGTGACTGTCTCATCTTCCCCAACCACCCTGGTCCCAGCTAACATCTCCTTTTTAAGATAAGCTGCTCTAGCACATTTGCTACTGTCCTGTAACCACTGTGTCCTGCCCCAGCTTCCCATCCTGTCTCCAGCTCTGACACCCCAGCTTCTGCTGAAGAGCTTCCTGAAAAAGCAGACTCTGTCCCATGGGATAAGGCTTCATGTGCCCCAGCCCCCAGGTCTTCTGCTGGGATGTCACCACTTCTTCCTCACCCCTCCGCCTACTCCAGGAGGAGACAGAGCAGCCAACAGTCAGTTATAGCTTCTGGCAAGCTCCAGCTAATCCTTTTGGAAGAGTTTCACCAGTCTCCTCTTCCCAAACTCCTCAGGGGCTCTCTAGTTACTTCCCAAATACCTACATGCACTCAGCTGCAGAGCCAAACCCTCCAAGCCTGGGACACCAGTGTGAGGTTGTCAGGACAACATAAGCAGCCACCCAAGGCACAGGTGTTACGCTGCATCTCTGGTTCCATGATCTCATGCTGTATTTTCCACACAGTCCCTGCCTTGTTGAGCAAATGGGTGGTTGCTCACTGTTTCCCATCTCCTCCTCGCTCTCTCATGCACAGCCTGAGGGCTCTCCATGCTTGCATATTATTTTGAGTTTGTGTTCAGCACAGACTTGTTTCCTCACAGATGCTCTTGGGAATGTGCAGAAAAGCCTAAGGCTTCATGGATACCTCCCTTCACAGCCCCTCCTCTCCAAAGCAGATACTATTGCATCCGTACCACAAGGAACAGAGAGGAGAGCCAGGGCTGCTGGGGGCCAGCCAGCTTCAGAGCACGGATCTGAGATGCCAAAGCTCAGCTCTCCGGAGCACTAATCCTGTCTGGGTTCTCCAAGAGTCCTAAATAAGATTGGTCAGGAACCGGTCATCAGCTCTTCACCCCACTTGAAGCTACCAAATTGATAGGATCCTTGGGCAGTGCCTGCTGGGGTTTACCACCAGCACCCCATCTCTGTGCCACAGGGCCTGCCTGCCTCCTGCCATGGATTTACTCTGCCTGAGACCATGATTCAACCCACCAAGCATCCCTGTGAATGAGCCCCCTGTTCTCGGGGTCATCACAGGGGAAATCTGATCTCCCCTCTGAAGCAGCAGCTCAGAGGGCCCGAGGCAGTGGGAATCTGCTGTTCTTCACCGAAAGTGCCGTCGGTATTTGATCACTTGGAGTGTTTTGACATGGTTTGCAGTTGGATATGCTCGTCCTCAGCCTGTGAACTTATACTTGTCAATCAGGCAGGCACACGTCAGCCTCCACATCAGTGTCTAGGAGGTCTACAGCTGACAAGATAACCTTTTCATGACCAACACAGTTGCTACTTAGAGGAAAGGAGACAAGAATTTGGTCTGATCTCCAACAAGATAGGAGGCTATTATTCACCTTTTTACACCTGAAGAGCTTCTAACCCTTTTCTTGCCTTTCCATTACAAGTCTTCACCATTTTACAAAGAGTTTTTTATTTGCTTTTTAAATGAATTTTCCATGCAGATGACCAGCAATGGAAAAAAACACTTAGAAAATGTAATTCACAGATTTGGACAGCTGGTGTTACCTGGGATATTGCTCACAGACCTACCATAAAGCCAAGACACTCATCCTCAGTGGTTTGAGCCCTATCACGTGTCACAAGACAGGCACTAACGATGGGTGACATTTAGTGCCCAGAACAGCATCAGCATAGGTATCAAACATCTGGCAAATTATTTCACTCTGCAAAAGTTACAGGAGCAACCAAAGCTTCGGTATTTTCCCACCAAAAAAACACAACCCAGCATTTGGCACCTCCCATGTCCAATTCCAAGGAAAGACCATGCCTGTGGCTTCCTTGGGATGCCCTCTCCACCTCCTATGTGCAGAAAGATGACCCACTGATGTGGGCACATGAGAGACTCTGCTGCAGGTTCTTCTCACATAGGAGGGCATGCTCAAATCCCCTGTGCAGCAGGGACTGGAGAGGTGGTGGTGACTGGGGGTCACACATGGGTCTCCTCACTGCACCAAGATCTTTGCTAGGTGTGGGGGTTCCTCATGCCCACATCGCAGCTGGCAGGAGCCAGCACAGCTCCACTGATTTGCTCCATGCTGAGCCAGGCCATTCGGAGCAAGGCGAGGACCCGACCCTTCATCTGGAGGTGCTTTTCCTAGACAGCAAGGTCAGGTCCTTGCAGAAAGGTTGCTCCAGCTCCTATGTCTGCGCACTGCAAGTCTCCAACAAACACCTAAAAATACCATCAAGATTCAAATATTCAGATGCAAACTCAGCTGGCATCGGCCAGCACCATTTTGATTTTCACTCCAGCCTGCATCTGCCACAATCTCCTGTACAGACCATTCACAAAGAGCAAGTTAATTAACATAATATCACTCAGAGCTGGCTGCCTATCAGTATCATCTAATCAGTGTCCTCAACTGACAACTAATCTCTGACTTGATCTTTCCTTGGCCACCGAGCAGTGCCTGAACAGAAGGAGCTTTGTTTTGAGTCACTAGAGACACAAAAGGTCAGCTCCCAACCCGTTCCTGGCATTGCCCTTGCCTTGGAGAGCAAGGTAGAACCTGTTTTCATGTCAGACCTTGTTCTTTTCTTCCTGGCTTTGACAAGAGGGTATCATTTGTCCTAGGGAGTTGCTCCCCGGGGCCGAGAGTGGGCTCAGACATGGAGAGCAGTATGGCAAAGCAGCACCACGAAAGGACACCCCAGGGGGCAAACCAGGGGACACCTGACAACCCACCTAGCCTGACAAAAGTCATCTGCCATGCAGTGACTCCACCACCTGCAGAAGATAAGGCCCAGCCAGTTTTGCTTTGGCAGGATCCATCCACACTCTGAAATAAGGCACAAGAGAATATGAAATCCAGATGACAGGAGGACCCACATGTGCTACTGCATGGCACAATTGTAAACTGGGCTCACGTTCGGGCTGTGTCAAGCACATGGGCCAACTTGCAGAAGGAGAACAGGCTTAAAAACATGAATTCTGCTGATTTTACTAGAAAAAGATCTGCCCCCATCTGCAATACTGATCCTTTCCCAGAATTATATACTATATATAATAGTTTTATACATATACATACACTTACCTTGAGAAACTGCTATTAGAGCTTGTCATTACATTTTTGCAAGGTTTTAAAAGTAGGCAATGAGCCTGTGTGACATGGGTTTTATGGGGGTTTTAATTTGGGGGAAGCAATTTGGTAAGTGTAAATTGGTAGTTAGGCTGACGGAAAGCCAGACTGATGTACCCAAGCATTTTTCAAATAGGAGATAGATGTGGGTGGGGAAGACACACCTTTTATCTTGAAAAGATTAAAAAAAACACCCCAACACACAGATTTAAACATGATGTTTTAACAAGTATTCAAGTGAGGGGAATTTCTAAGGCAATTTTAATAAGCATTAAGGAAAACATCTATTTTTATACTGCACGCCTGGGTGGTGTTTACCCAGCCATTGCCTACAGCTGGATCTCTATACTCCACCTCTCCCAGATGTGCCCCCTTTCCAAGACCAAAGCACATCTCCACCTCCAGGACCCAGTGACTATGAGCCTCACCTCAGCCCAGATCCCCTCTTCTCCAATAGCTCCAGCCAAGTATTTCTCCAATACCACCGAGACCAGTGACAGAAACCTCAAGTCCTAATTTCCCCAACCTGCCCACCACAAGCCAAGTCCAACCCTTTTCTCTGCTGCTGTCCTGAAATAGAGCAAAACCCCAAATCAACTCAGGAGATCCAGGCTGCTCCTAGGCTGCTTTTTATTTTACAACTCGTAGCATAAAAATCCCAAGACTTCTTCATATAGTCTTCTCCATTTTAGAATACTTTTTTTCTGCAGGTTGGACTTAGGAACATAGCACAGGAGCAGCAGAGCAGTGACTGATGAAGCGCAGGAAGGAAAACACCTTCCTGTTATGAATCTCATCTCCTTTCGGTGGCATCAGCACCCATTTGTGTAACCTCTCCACGTCAGGAAACTGTGATGAGAGTAACTCGTATTGGGAAACACCCACTCAATACCTTTTAGGAATTCTTAACATGGACTTGCTCATGGTTGTGCCATGAAGGGTTGGGGTTAATAGTGATTCTTCACCCAGGACGTGATAGCACTGATGGGATAACCTGGCCTGCAGAAATGTTGTTGCTCAGTGGAGCGCCCCAGCAAGCCCCTGTCTGCCACCGTGGGTGGCAGCCAGAGAGATGTGCCACTTTCCAGATCCACCCATCTCTGTCTGTCAGCCATGGAGGACACTCCAAGGGCCAATGTAGTCTCAGACCACAGAATATGATGAGGCACTGAACAGGCTGACTAGAGAAGTTGTGGATGCTCCATCCCTGGAAGTGTTCAAGGCCAGGTTTGATGGGGCTTGGAGCAATCCGGTCTAGTGGGAGGTGTCCCTGGCAGTGGGGATCGAACAGGATGATCTTTAAGGTCCCTTCCAACCCACATCATTCTATGACTATTTGATATCAACAACCTAATGAGCAGAAACTTGCCCTGTGGTCTCATGACACCCTACCCAAGACCTTGTTGACTTTGGAGATGATTCATGCCCTTCCCTCTCTGAGTGAAGGGGACACACCACACAAGAAGAGACCAAGCTTTTTTTTTTTTTCATTTTTTTTTTTTTTTAACCAGAGATATTTTTTTGTCTTTTTAATTTCAACTTGGTATGTGATTTCCAACAGTGTGTCAGCATCTCCTGCCGGGTCAGCCATCTCCAGACCCGCTACATTCAGTGTCAGATCGTACAGTGGTGACGAGCCAGTGTTTTGAGCCTCACAGTCACTTACATGTCTTTACGGGTTGTCACTTACATCGTTTGTGAACAGCAGCACAAAAGGACACAACGCATGAAAACGAGAGTGGGGATGAGGTGAGGGCCAGACGAAGGCTCAGCCCCAAGGAGAACTTTCCCCAGGTTCCCACAGCTCCAACAGGGATGAACCTGGCTACAGGGTGGGAAAGGCAGGGCTCTCCCTCCTTTCTCCTTCGCCCGAGGGGTGGTGACATGGGCTGCAGTGTTTTCCAGCGCCAGGACAGCAGTTCACACTGGTCTAGCACCCATATTTGAGAGTACGGGATGGGGTCACTGGTGGAGGCAGGCTGGGCCTTGCTGTGGGAAGGAGGAGGTGATGCCCTGAAGCACGGCTGAGCCCCGATGGGCTGGGATGTCCACCAGCTCCAGCAGCGTCGTCCACCCCACACTGACCTCCTGGACATGTCCAGTGGTGGGGACAGGAGATGGCCACCACGTTGTCCCCATCAATCTGCTGGCAGAAGAGCAGGTTTCTGGAGCCAGCTCTGCTTTGTGGTTCAACTGCATCTCAAAACCAGCGGGGCAACCTGAGAACACCAAAAATAACCAACCCCGAAACCCAAACCTATCTCCTGAAATGAACTGATGTTCCTTCCCTGCCACTGGGCTTTTGCAACCTAAACATAAGGTTTATAAAAAGTAAATTATTTCCTCTTATAACTTAAGTGCATTGAGTATTTCCTTAAATATGGTTCACGCTGAAAATAAAGTTACTTTTGCTGTACAGTAAATTTCTGATAGACTTAGAAATAAACTTTGTTGATACAATCTGGCAGGTGTGGCCGTGTAGTACAACACTCACAGCCACACGGCTCTCTGCACACACACACACGTGTGTGCCCACACACACACACACACACACACACACAGCCCCTTCCTTGGGGACCATGTTAGGGGTTTCTAGCTTTCTATATTCGCATGGGAACATCTATCTTAAAAGTCCCTATGTTTAAGCAGCAAGCGCTCAAACTGGTTGAGGAAACATAGGGGAAAAAACAAACCCTGCAGCAACATTTTCCCTCATGTTTCCCCAAAGCACTGTCAGCTTTTCAAATTTCAAAGCCCGGCTGATGCCGCAGGCTCTCTCCATGAAGATCAGCAGTTTGCTCTTTCCAGGTGGTACGGAGGGGATACGGCACTGGGATGCTCCTATGGGAGAATCCCCCACCCCCTGCCGAAACGAGAAATTTGTTTCCCCATTTGAAATTTGAAAATCCACCAGCCAGCTGCAAAAACCACCCCTGTCCCTAATCCTAGGCTCCTAAGAGAAACATGAAACTATGCAACCCATAACTTAACTCGCTCCTTGGGAATCCCAAGCTACAACATATTTGACAGCATCCCAGCAGTGTTGCTTCTCCCTCCCTCCCAACCCCGAGGGCTCTGCAGCCCCTCCTGGGGCAACTGCCCCGTGCCAGGGACCACGCTGCACTCAGGACGTGAAGTAGGAGTTCTGCATGGAGTAGAGGTGGTCGATGGGGTTTCCCACTCGTGCCTGGAGCGGCCCCACATCCGTCGTGGCAAGGAAGCAGTCACCCAGGTTGCTCAGTGAGGTATCATCGCTATCCAAGTCGTGGAATAGGGGCTCGGCACCTTGGGAAGCAGGGAAGGAGCAGAAGGGCTTCAGAGCCTGCTTTCTCCTCTGGCACCTTGACAGTGCCTGGTATCCCCAGCTTTTGTGGTGTAAGGTATTTAGGGGTTGGGGACCACCAGAAATTGCTGCATCCCCCCACAAATGCCCCCACCAAAGCTCAGCATCTCTCTGAAGTAGAGAAGGCAAGAGGAAAATCCTGGAGCCCTACCGTAGGGATGCATGTGGTCTCCAGGCATTTGTGGTGGGGTGAGCCCTTGCCGGAAAGGGTCGGAGCCATAGACGCTTTGCTCCATGCCCAGCAGCTGCTGGGGAGGGGGCAGAGTGGTGTAGGGGTTCAGCATCCCCTCCAGCCCTGCGCTGCCACTGCCGTTTGTCTGGGCTGGAAGACAACATCAAGTCATGAGCACAGTCAAGCTGCTGCTTTTTGGGTGGTCCAGCAACACTGGGAAACCTGGAGATGGCTGGGAAATAGGGAGACCCCAAGGGCGGGGGGAGCTGTCTGTGAGGGGGGTACCTGAGCTCAGGCGCTGCGTGTTTTGCTGAT